>MU183782.1:157864-175586 GCA_016904865.1 Pissodes strobi
AATTTAACTGATTTCAAAGGATTTTATTTGGAATTTTGAGCTTTACTACCGAGTAAATATTGAATCTGTGTGACATATTCTGTTTAACAATTGACTTGCTTTTAGTGCGTAGTTTATTTCGTAAATTTTAAGTGGTTGGATTTGTAACATAACCAAAGTCTATCTTGGTGAGGTTAGAGTTGCACGTTGCACGTGTAGGGGCATGGCCCCCTACTGGGGGCAAAAAAATGAAATCCGAAGAGACTGTAAAGCCTTCAATAAGTACATCGGATAAGATTGTGAATAACGTTAATAGTAATGTACCAGATAATAGAGTTAGCAAGGAAAAGAGTGATATTAATATAATGGATACTCAAGATACAACTGGAAATGGGGAAACATTTAAAGAACCGGTTAAGTATAAATGTACGGATACGGGACCATTTATCGTTATTGTAGAAAGTGAGAAGAGAAATATTGGAAATATTTATCCTTCAGACATTGGCAAAATATTAGAAAATGGCGGGATAGTTGGACATAAAGTCTAGAAAGAAGAGGAATTAATCGTGTTGGTGTAAATTTTGGCCTTTATAGTGAGGCCAATGCATTTATTGATAATAACACATTATTAGCTGAAGGATATAAAAAGTATGTTCCGGTGAGGATGATATCTTGTAGAGGTATCATTAGAGATGTTGGGTTATCCCACTCAACAGAAGAAATTGTTGAACAAATCAAAAGCCCTTACAAATGTATAGCTGCAAGAAGATTATCCAGAAGAAGTTTGACAAAAATTCAAAATGAAGAAGGAAATTTAATAGATCAAGTAGAATTTGTCCCAACAGGGACTGTAGTACTTACCTTTGAGGGTAAGACATTACCAACTTATGTAAAAATGTATAGAGTAGAACATAAAATTACTATATATATCTCACCAGTAGTTCAATGTTTTGAATGTTTAAACTTTGGGCACACAAAGAGGACGTGTAAAGGGAAAAAAAGGTGTTCTAAATGTGGAGAGTTGGAACATGATAAAAAAGAATGCAAACAAGAAAATATTCTGTGTTACCATTGTGATGGAGAACATTTAGCCACAAGTAGGGAATGTTTGGAATATCAGAGACAGAAGCAGATTAATATACACATGGCCTGTGAAAATGTATCATTTTTTGAAGCGTGTAAAAAATTTCCTCAAATTAACAGTTCGAAGAAAAATAGGAAAAGCAAGTTAAGTGAAGAAAGGAAATGGGATGTAAACACAAATCTCTTGTCTAAAGAATTTCCACCCCTCAAGCCAAAAGTGGTTTCTGAATGTATAACAGTACAAGATCGAAGACGGTACATGGAGACAGGAAGAATTGATAATAGAGAAAGGTATAATAAAATAGCAAGTAGTACAAATAAAAGAAAATTGCCCATTTCTCCAGGGTATGATAACGTAGCACATCAACAATGTTTGATATTTCCTTCAGGAAGAACGGAGGGCCATATGCAATATGAAGATGCAGAAAGGTCAGGTTTGGGCAGTCAGGTGAACAATGTAAGTTTTGATTTAAATTCAGAGATGGGAGATACCTCAGATAATGATAATAGAGTAACATTTTCTCAAATGTTACAGATTTTATCAATTTTAAAAAGCAGCAATTTAACTGAAAATGATTATTGTTCTGTAGTAAGGTTTTTGCAGGGTTGTATGGATAAAATTACATATAACAAAGATGTCAGTTATAGATAAATTACTTATTATTCAATGGAATATACGTAGTGTAAATAGTAATAAAGCAGATCTTTTGAATGTCATACATAATTTCAAACCACATATACTCATTTTACAGGAAACATGGTTAAAACCTAAGTTTATTTTTAATATCCCCACATATAATATTTTTAGGCAAGACAGAGATGATGGGAAGGGTGGTATAGTCATTTTAGTTAAATATGGTTTAAAGGTAGAATTAATACCTACAGAGAATCTGGATATACCTGATCATTGTCAGGTTATGGGCATAAAAGTTATTGATAAATATAATATTTTTAATATATATAATCCTCCTAATATTAAATTGGACATAAATATGCTGTTGGAAATAAGTAATTCATACATAAATAATACCTTTATTCTAGGAGATTTAAATGCTCAAAATGCATTGTGGGGTTCTACTTTAAGTAATGGCAATGGGAAGGTTATTTTGGATTTTTTGGACAGAAGTGATTTTGTGTTATTAAATAATGGAGAACCTACTCGGGTCCTTTTTCAGTCAAAAAGCGCTCCAGATTTAAGTATGTGTTCCCCAGAAGTTTCTGCCTTATGTAGTTGGGAAACTGTGACGGATGCAGGAGGAAGTGATCATTTTCCAATCTATATTCAATATAATGTTCAAATCAATATCATGGAAAGTCCAAACGGCTATTGTCAGTATCTTCAGAATTTTAATTTTAAAAAAGCAGATTGGGAAAATATAACATTGGATATTGAAAATGGTTTTATGTGTAATGATATTAACAATTATGATGACTTTAAGGCTGTAATTTTGGATACTGTGGTAAAAAATGTACCTAAAAGAAAACCTAATGTTAAATTCTCCCCGAAAACCCCAACGCCCTGGTGGGATGAAGAGTGTAATGATTTAATAAAAGAACGGAAAATAGCTATAAAAAATTATTGGGAAAATACTTCTTTGGAAAATTTTTTATGTATGAAACAAAAAATAGCAAAAGCTAAACAGATATTTAATTTTAAAAAGAAAAGAAGTTTTAGATCGTTTTGTGAAAATCTTAATAGGACCTATCCTATTAAAAAAGTTTGGAAAAATATCAAGAGATTAAGAAAAGGTCTAAGCCAAACTGAAAATAAAATAGTTATAGGGGACTTAATATATGAGCAAGCAATTAATGATCTATGCCCACCTTTTATTCCTTCGAGTGAGGATAGTATTTCATTAAGTAATAATGTGAGTAGTAAAGAGTTTTCATACAGAGAACTTAAGATAATATTGGACAAAAAAAAGGATACAGCTCCAGGGATGGATGGTTTTCCATATAGCCTATATGGAAATCTACCTCACAATGTGCTAAGGATTTTATTGGAATTATTTAATAAAAGCCTGCGAACAGGAGTTATTCATATTGATTGGAAAACACATTTAGTTAATGTCATACCCAAGCCAGGCAGGGATCATTCTGTAATAAATGGTTTTAGATTTATAGCAATGTCCAATTGTGTAGGGAAAATATTGGAGAGTTTAATTAAAAATAGATTGGAATATTCTTTGGAGAGCGCTGACTCACTGTATCCGTTGCAGTTTAGTTTCAGAAAGGGTAAGGGCATTAATGAAAGTTTAGCATATTTGGTAGGTAATATATATAATTCATTTAGAAAAAAAGTCAAAGTAATTGCAGTCTTCTTGGATGTAGCAGCTGCCTACGATAATGTTAATGTGAACAAATTGATGCAAAAATTAATTTTTTTTAAAATTCCGAAAGGCTTGATATTGCTAATTCAGAATTTATTCATGGGAAGGAAATTATTTTTTAAAAAAGATTCAAGTTCGGTGGGACCTTACTTTACAAATAAGGGTATACCACAGGGATCTCCCTTGAGTCCTGTGCTCTTTAGTGTTTACACAGATTCTCTGTATCAAGTAATTGAAAAAGATGTGATATTATTACAATATGCTGATGATTTTGTCTTGTTTACTAGTGGAAGAAATTTAAATTTAATGGGGGAAAAAATTAACAAAACTATAAACAGTGTACTTAACTGGTTGTTCGAACATGACCTGAATGTATCAATTGACAAAACTTTGGCTATTTTATTTGAAAGAGGGAAGATATCACCATATCCAAATATAGTTGTAGGAGATCAGAGTATCAGTTGGAAACAAGAAGTTACATATTTGGGTGTAACATTAGATCGTAGAATGACACTTAAAAGTCATATAGGCACAATGGTAGCAAAGGCTCAAAAAGGAATAAATTGTATGAAGGCAGTCAGTAGAGTCTGGTGGGGAGCACATCCTGATATATTACGTCTTATGTATTCTGGATTGGTAAGATCGCATTTAGATTTTGGAATGATTTTGTTGAATTGTAGTCCCAAGAATATTATTGCAAGATTAGACAAAGTACAATATCAGGCGTTAAGAATAATCATCGGTGCAATGAAATCTACTCCAATCAATTCTTTGTTAGCAGAAAATGCTGAACTTCCTTTAAAGTATAGAAGAATCTTCCTAGCCTCCAAATTAGTCATTAAAAACTTATCTTTGTCAAACAGCCCTGTCAATGAAATGTTAATAGAAATGTATGGAATTTTTAACCAAGAACAAATGTATTTGGATAGATTTGAAAATCCTGTAATAGAAGCTTTAGACAAATGTTTAACCCACTATGATAAATTAAAGAAAGGAGATCAACCACCATGTTTTGAATTCCCTTATGAAATACAAATAGAAAATTTAAACACGTTTTGTAAGTTACAGCTTAGAAAAGGTGACCATAATAACAGAAGATGGTTTAATGGACTGGTTAAGGAAAAATGGCCAGATTCTTGTCATGTATTTACAGATGGGTCCAGAGACTCAAACTCTGGCAGAGTTGGACTAGGAGTGGTAATTCCATGTAAAAAGATAGAGTTTGCAATGAAATTAAGAGATGAAATGTCAGTATGTACGGCTGAAGTGCTTGCAATAGGATGTGCCATTAAAAAAATTATACAACTTAAAATCCCACGAGCAATCATCTTCTCTGATTCGTTGAGTGCTTTACAGAAAATTACTAAACAAGGTATTGATTTTTCATCAGATTATATTACATTAAGTGTCAAACAGTTTTTATGGAATTGTATAAATCAAGGAGCAAAAATAGAATTTGTTTGGATCCCAAGTCATTCCTTTATTGAGGGAAATGACTTGGCAGATGGCATTGCTAAGAAGGCAAGGGATTTGAATGAATGTAATGTAAAACATTCAGATTGGAAAGATGTAGTAAGGATTATAAAGGGGGAGATTTTTAAAGAATGGAGTGAAGTATGGAAGATAAAGACTCGAGAAAAGGGAGGTTTTTTGAGACAATTTGTGGAGACATTTCCAAGGAGGACATGGTATAATGGTTCCAACCTAAGTAGGAAAAGTATTACAATGATGTGTAGAATGCGTACAGGACATTGTCTTGTTCCTCAACATATGTATAGAATAGGAGTTAAAGATACAGACTTGTGTGAATGTGGAGAGATTGGAACAGTGTTACATGTGTTGCTCAATTGCTCTATGAAGAAGATTTACCAAAATCGATTGTACTACCAATTTTTGGACTTTAAATATTCCAATCAATTATCAGTTATAAATATTGCAGACTTGCTAGCTTTTCCTACTGTGCACAGTGTTAAACTTATAAATGCATTTTTAAGTGCATGTAATTTGGATCTATAGACTTAGCATGTTTATTGGAATGGTGCTTGGTGCTTTTGCAAGTGCTTATTGCTGGGACGCTTGCTATTTGAAATATTTGAAAGAGGAGTGTGATGGTGCAAACCAGACGCGTTAATAGCAGCTCTCCTTTTTTTTTGTTTTAGCATATAACACTTGAAATTGGGTAGATAGATGATTTAGTCATCTAAGCCCAACTGAACGGAAGAAGAAGAAGAAGAAGAAGGTTGGTTGTGTGCCTCATGTAGTTTTTCCATATTTCAGGATTCCCTTAAAAACAAAACCATTTTAATTATGTACAATCCACAAATATAACAAATGGCGTGGCCACTCGTGCTTGCGGCACGCGCGAGGCCCTTCGGGCCTCGTTTGTGCCACCTTAGGTCACACATTATTGCCACGCTCCTATCCGTACCGTGGCCTCTAATTAGAAAGCCCTTATAATTTGAGTTACCAATCGCCAGTCTTATTTTACCGTTATAAATTTCTAACTGGTTGCCATGGTAACCAACTTGTCAACGTCAATCGTAATTTTTTTTAAATCTTTACCTAAATACGAAATATCAAATCTCTAAGTCGTACGATTGACGAATTGTGACGATTTTTTACTTTTTTGGTTACCATAGCAACCATTTTTTTAGTATCAAATTAAGCTTCATAAACAATACTAAGTACCATACTATATATTTTATTAGTGATATACATATTATTAATTGGTTGCTATGGTAACCATGTTGTTAACAAGAAATGCTAACATACTTTCACCTCTACTTATAAATTGACATCGAAAAAAAAAGTTGGTCCGTGTTTACACGGACAAAAATGCCAAAAAACGGTAACTTGTCCTGTTTTCATACCCTGTATATTAACAGATCGTAACCAAAATCAATAGGCTTCGAGGGTTTGTGGACCTCTACATCTATGCCAAACTTCAAGTCGCTATCTTCAATATTGCGACCTCACAATGCCAAAAAACAGTAACTTGTCCTGTTTTCACACCCTGTATATTAACCGATCGTAACCAAAATCAACAGGCTTCGAGGGTTTGTGGACATCTACCTCTATGCCAAATTTCAAGTTGCTATCTTCAAAATTGCGACCTGTAAATGCCAAAAAACCGTAACTTGTCCTGTTTTCACACCCTTTATATTAGCCGAGCGTAATCAATATCAATAGGTTTCGAGGGTTTGTGGACCTCTACCCCTATGTCAAATGTCAAGTCGCTATCTTCAAAATTGCGACCTGTAAATGCCAAAAAACGGTAACTTGTCCTGTTTTCACACCCTGTATATTAACCGATCGTAACCTTAAGCAACAGGCTTCGAGGGTTTGTGGGCCTCTACCTCTATGCCAAATTTCAAGTCGCTATCTTCAAAATTGCGACCTGTAAATGCTAAAAAACCGTAACTTTTCCTGTTTTCACACCCTGTATAATAATTAGAGCAAAAGAGCAAAGTAACAAAAATACGTGTTTTACCGAATACTTTCATTTGACATAAAAAAAGAAAAGTTGGTCCTTGTCCTTGTCCTCTTTTCACACCCTGTATATTAACCGATCGTAACCTTAAGCAACAAGCTTCGAGGGTTTGTGGGCCTCTACCTCTATGCCAAATTTCAAGTCGCTATCTTCAAAATTGCGACCTGTAAATGCTAAAAAACCGTAACTTTTCCTATTTTCACACCCTGTATAATAATTAGAGCAAAAGAGCAAAGTAACAAAAATACGTGTTTTACCGAATACTTTCATTTGACATAAAAAAGAAAAGTTGGTCCTTATTTAATGCCAAAAATGCCAAAAAACGGCAACTTGTCCTGTTTTCACACCCTGTATATTAACCGATCGTAATCAAAATCAACGGGTTTCGAGGGTTTGTGCACCTCTACCTCTATGCCAACCTTTTCCTGTTTTCACATCCTGTATAATAATTAGAGCAAAAGAGCAAAGGAACAAAAATACGTGTTTTACCGAACACTTTCATTTGACATAAAAAAAATGAAAAGTTGGTCCTTGTTTATTGCCAAAAATGCCAAAAAACGGAAACATGTCCTGTTTTCACACCCTGTATATTAACCGATCGTAGCCAAAATCAATAGGTTCCGAGGGTTTGTCGACCTCTACCTCTATGCGAAATTTCAAGTCGCTATCTTCAAAATTGCGACCTGTAATCGATTTCATCACATACACACACATACATACACCTATATACAATGCTATTACTGTGGCCTCACCATCCTGATCATCGATTGTGGCCACATGGCCATTCATGGGTTAGACGTGAGCGAAAAAATATGTGTTTTCATGCAATAGGAAGGACTCTGGCGTCTATACACTCCGTAGAACCAAAGATATACGTGAGTTTATATTGTGACATCTGAGGTCACAGTAATAGTTATTTAGTATGATGCCGTAATAATAGACAATTATGACAATGTGTAACAAAGATGTCGTAGTAATAGGGAATATGAATGTAGTGGAATTTGTGTATAATTGTGTAAAGTTGAGGTCGCTATAATAGCAGTTCCAACTATTTTTTTTGTGTATCTGTATCGAGGTTTCTAATATACGAAAATTTTGTTCTAATTTTGCGTTAAGATAATATATAATCTACTCAAAAGTCAGCAAACGACTGACATTTGTTGCCTATAACCTGAAGGTGTATTTTGATTATTGATTGTAGGTAGAATTTAGGCTAAAAGAGTTTATCTCACTGAAAACTGAGGAAGGGAATTTTTAGCATTGCAAGCGATCCTTTCGAATCCTTCTGAAAATCTGGATAGAATAATTTTGCTGCCTTTGCTTCTTTGCAAAAGCATATAAAATCGAGGTTCTTAAAAAAAGAACTTTCGTGACGAAGTATTTGACTGAAAATCGAAGGCCACCGAGTGGAAAATATAAAAACATGGCAAACGTTAATTTCTTTTAAATAAATAGGAAAAAAGAAAATGTTTTGAAATGTTTCTTTTTTAATTGCCCAAATGAGACAAACTTCCTCAGGGATTGAGCTACTTACTGAGCGCGTCCCCAGGTGGCGGATAGCTGGAGGGCCAGAACTGCCATAAGGTGCATTTGGTCTGCCAGGGAATAAGAGTGACTGAGGGTTACAAAGCACCCATCATGCTGCCCGAACAGCCGGCCGCAGACCAGCTCACGGCACATGCCGTAAACCTCGCAATGATCCTCGACGAGGTAGTGGGCTAAGGGGGACGGGAACCTTGGCTTAATTGCCTGGGCCATGTGGAAGGGTACAACCATAAAACCCTCCCAATCCTAAGGTTTTGTCGACGTCGAAAGGATGGGTGGCTGGGGGTGTATTCAGCCGATAGCCTACTAAACTCGAGGTACCGGGCACACCCCGTTTTATTATCGTGGGACTTACTACAAAAGAAACACAGGGAAAAAAACATGAAGAAAATGGGGGATTCGAAAAGGGTTCCCTATCGCAAGGCCCCCTGTAGGGCGAGGGAGCAGCCAGGCAGAGAAAGGACATGGGCCCTTAGCCAGCGTAACTGAGAAGGTCCGCTCCAAAAACAGGTGCGGATCTCAGAGGAAGAGGGCGAAGAGGAAGAGGCTTCTTGCGGCTAAACTGACAGCGAGCTCGTCTTCGGCCCAGACACAACCTGGCACGCCGTCGTCGGACAGTTCCGTAGGAGGCACTCCGGAAACGGCTGGCGGGAAGACGAAAAGAAAGATAGACTAAGGGGTCAATCAGGAGGCACCGGGGCAAGACCAGTAGAAGGTGGGTCCTAAAATAGCTGGACCCGCGGAAGGAAATAAGACCGCGAGTAGCTCCACTCAAGGGGCCCCGCAGTCATATGCTCAGGTAGTCACGGCGGAGGGACCGAGGATGCTGGTCGGTTTTCGGGGGCAGGTAACAAACCTGTCCCCCGAAGACGTGCTGAGCATAATGAAGGGAGATAGCTTCCCCAAAGATTCGCATGATCAGGGTGTGGCGGAGCCATATCCTGATCATCGCGGATGACGAGGACTCCAGAGGGTGGATCCGTAGGGCGCTGATTAAGTCAGGCCCTGTGGAATCGCTAACCTGGTCGAGGTGGACCCGCAAGGGCTGAGGCTCGTGAAGGCGGCGGTCTGGATTCGTGAGCTGGCGCGGACGCCTCCAATGAGGCCATAGTGAGTTGCCTTGAGTTCCAGAACGGTTTAGACTGCCGACTCTGGACAATCTGGAAGATGAACACGAAGTAGGGCTCCTGGATCGTGATGGGGGTGGACTATAGATCCGCTGGCACCATCGCGTCTAGGGGCTCTCTCCTGTTCTGTCTAGCGGTGCAGGTAAGGTAACCCTGACCGCACCGGGGTCGGGATACGAAGAGGAGCCAGCAGCTCCTGGTAGGAGCTCTGCGAAGGAGGTCGTCGAGGGTGAGCTCGTCATGGACGTGGATGTCGGAGCCTCTATGGAGGCTGCCCGTTCTGCCATGGTGGAATCGCCGCTAGCGGCTCCTCAGTTATGAGCTAGTGCAGAGGTGAGCCCCCCTCCCCGAGGAGTGCCACGAAGGAAGAGCTCCGTCAGTCTGACTCAGACTGAGGGGACACTCTCTCTAGACCGAACGAAGCGTGGACGTTTTTCCAGATAAATCTGCAGCATAGTAGAGCTACGTCGCACCTATGCAGGATTATAGTAGAGGAGCGTACAGTAATTCTATTTATCCAGGAACCTTGGATTTAATATCCAGGGTAAAGTGGCTGTCCATGTCGGGAACTGTGTCGTACACAACGGACCTGACCCTGGGGGACCCTAAAGTAGGTATATTGTCAGTGGGGTTGGAGGCCTTTCTCTTAAGGGATAAGGCTGCCTGGGACCTGGTCCCTAACCTGATTAAGATAATTACAAGCGCAGTTGTGCAGAGGGTGGCACTAGCGTCAGCATACTTCCCAGCCGATCAACCCTGCCCGCCGGAGGGAATCATTAATCTGGTTACCCACTGCGAGGAGGTAAATGTACCACTACTGTATGTGACAGCAACGCGCACCACATAGTGTGGGGCATAGCTGGGTCCAATCGGAGAGGGAAATGATGGATGGAATTCATTGCCTCTGTGTGGCGACAGGTGACCAATAGGGGGTGTGAGCCCACTTTCTTTACTAGGGGACGAAGCTCGTTCATAGACTAGACTCTGTGTACCAGGGCGTTGTTCCCGGATATTACGAAATGGGGTGTGTTGGTGGAGGACTCGATGTCTGACCACAGATACATTGCCATAGAACTGGGGCCTTCCTCAACGAAAGCTGAGGATTAGGAACCCCTGAGCAACCAACTTGGACCTCTATAGAGAGAAGCTAATTTGGCGTCTAAGGGGCATGCCGAGGAAATGCTCACATTTGGGGTGCCGCACCAAAGTAGACCTGCTGGATTCCATTCAGAAGAGAGCTGTGCGTCTCGTCGGCGACCCGGAATCTAGATAGTTTGGAACACGGCAGACGTGTGGCCGGGATGTCCATCTTTTACAGATACTTTCACAGATGTTCCCAGGATTTGGCTTCCCTCATCCCGCCCCTGGCAACGCCTGTCAGATAGTCAAGACACACGGCAAGAGCGCACCAGTTCGTCGTACAACTGGAAACATCTAGAACATCGCTTGACAAGAACTCATTTGTCTGGCGCACTGCTTCACTGTGGAACTCACTCCCAGGAGATCTGTTTCCCCCTCATTACAACCTACAACTATTCAAGAACCGTGTCAATCAACATCTTCTCACACACACCGCTCGACGAGCGCCATTGGATCTCCCTTTAGTGCGTGTGCTATCATAAAAAACACCACGGACCACACACTTCCCAGGTTCAAGAGGCGAGGGGGCGAGCTCGTGTTGGGGCCGACTATGGCATTGCCAAAAAGGTGGTCACCTAGGCTAAGGCGGGCAATCGAGATATTTCCTAATTTAAGGCGGCAGATGAGGATGGGGTCTTCCCGGCGCTGCTGCAGCGTGACGGAGGACTCCTTAGCACGCGGCCGCTGATTCAGGGCCTTCATCGCACATGGGTATGTGCCGAAGCCCTAGAGGCATAACAGAGTGGTGTTCATTCCCAAAGCGGGAAGGAACGACTACACCGATACGAAAGTACTTGTTTGCGGATATTGAAGGAGCCTTCAATAACACGGCCTTGGGTTCGATCTGCCGATTGGAGGAGCGTACGGGGGTGGGTCCGGTCATAACGAGCTGGATCCGCTCCATGCTCACCGGGCGGAGGGTTGAGGCTAACCTGGGAGATGAGGTGGTTAGGGTTGTCATCGCGGGGATGTCCTCAGGGGGTCGTTTGTCTTTTCCTGTGGTGTCTAGTGGAAGAGATCCTAGGCATCCTGGAAGTAAAGCATGGGATCTATGTACAGGTCTGTGCAGAAGACGTTGTTATTATGGCACAAAGTGCTGAGGTGGAGATATTGGAGACGCTACTGGAGGAAGCACTGACAAGGTTCTCGCAGTAGTGTAGGGATAATGAACTCAGGGCGAATCCCAACAAGGTATAGATGGTCATCTTTACCAGGAAAAGGAAGAAAAGCATCTCCCAACATCACGTTGGAAGGAACCCCTCTTGTGACCAAGAAATGCGTCAAGTATCTGGGTATCTGGTTGGACTCCAAACTGACCCCTTTTTTGCGGTCCTGATTTTTTTATTAACAAAAACTTCCGGAAACTTAAATTTTTTTAAAAACATGTTTTTTTTTTTAATTCCCCCTTTAATATCTATTTACCTAATTGAGGTATAGACATTTTTTTAAAATTTTAAAACACACGCTTCTTTCCAACTATAAAAAAGTTGGTATTTTTTATTTTAAATATGTATGACTAAAATATCGATCACCTTGGGACTTATGCAGGCAAATGTTTACCAATCGAAAAACTTTTTTGTTTTTGGGAACTTCATATAATATTGTGCGAAGAAAATGTAGCCAAAAGGTTAAAGGAGTTTTTAGTAGCAAAACCGTCATTGTCACTTTTATAGTTTATGCGATATTATTTTTTAAAGCGCGCGGAATTTACAAATTCGGTTATTCTCGGCGAATATTGAGTGGCCGGTCGGTCGGACGAGAATAGTAATTTGTGTAATGTTGTTTTCGTCCAGAAATGTGTCAATTACTACGTTTTGCACGTTTTGGTGCTTTTAGATAATTTTAGTTAGCTATTCGCTCAACTTTCGGTTACTTTCAGTTAGTTCCAATTTATTTTAGTCATTTGAACCGAATACGTTATAACCAATTTAAATGATTTTGGTTAATTTGAGTTAGTCGCCAAAATTTCCGTTATTTGGGGTAGTTCCAACTTAGGTACTTTAAGATTTTTAATCTGTTTACGATACGTTTTAGCCCTTTTGGTTTCTGGTTACTTTTGGTTGGTCGTTCAATTAACTTTCGGTTAATTTTAGTTAGTTTTAATTTATTTTAGTCATTTGAAACGGTTCCGATACATACGTTATAACCAATTTTAAGGTTTTTGGTTTAGTTTTAACTTACTTTAATATTTTTAATCTGTTATGATACGTTTCAGCCGCCTTTGGTGCTTTTAATTACTTTTGGTTAGTCATTCAATCAGCTTTCGGTTAGATTCAGTTAGTTCCAATTTATTTTAGTCATTTGAACAGTATCGGAATACGTTATAATGAAATTTAATGTTTTTGGTTAGTTTTGGTTGGTCGCCAAAATTAGGTTAATTTGAGTTAGTTTTAACTTACTTTAATATTTTTAATCTGTGCCGATACGTTTTAGCCCGTTTTGGTTAGTTTTGGTTAGTCGCCAAATTTCGGTTAGTTTTAACTTACTTTAATATTTTTAATCTATTCCAATAGCCCGTTTGGTGCTTTTAGTTACTTTTGGTTAGAAAATTCAATCAATTTTCGGTTACTTTCAGATAGCCCCAATTTATTTTAGTGATTTGAACGCGTTTCGCTTTCTAGTTAGTAGCCAAAATTCGGTTAATTTGGGTTGGTTTTAACTTATTTTAATATTTTTAAGCTCTTCCGTACGTTTTATTCCTTTTTGGTGCTTTTGGTTACTTTTGGTTAGTCGCTCAATCAACTTTCGGTTAATTTCAATTAGTTTTGGTTAGTCGCCAAAATTCGGCTAGTTTGAGTTAGTTTTAACTTACTTTAATAATACGTTTTTACCAGTTTTGGTAATTTTAGTTACTTTTGGCTAGTTTTGGTTAGTCAATCAATCAACTTTCGGTTACTTTCAGTTAGTGCCTTCCAATTTATTTTAGTCGTTTGAACCGGTTCCGATACGTTGTAACCAATTTAAATGTTTTTAGTTAATTTGGGTTACTTTCAACTCACTTTAATATTTTTAATCTGTTCCGATCGTTTTAGCACTTTTTGGGTGCTTTTAGTTACCGTTGGTTATTGGTTCAATCAGCTGTCGGTTATTTTCAGTTAGTTTTAATTTATTATAGTCATTTGAACCCTCCAATATGTTATAATCAAATTTAATATTTTTGGTTAGTCGTCAAAATTCGGAACGTTTAGATAAGTGATAGTCATAATTTTGAATTTTAATTTATGAAAACGTTTCTGGAATTGTAGGATAAATCGAATCTATGCAAATAATATCTATTTGGATCGTCGCGTCGGTCGCCGTCGTAGATTAAATTTTGAATGATACAGGTTCGATATGAACTATGCTTAATGAAACGTGGTTTAACATTACACGCGTTTCAATATAATGTTCATATCGAACTAGTATCATTAATAACTATGATACAAAAATATTGTATCATGATTAATAAATGTTATTTATTCCCGAAACTTTACACTACATCGGCAACGTGGTACAAAACGTGGCAACCTGGCAACAGGCGCATTTCTTGTCGCTCGTGCTTCAAGAAGACGGATGGACGCTTCTTTATCCGTGTCACCCCCGCCGCGCTCACCCCGTCGTCACCGATCTATATTGATCGTATTATATTCGTTATATTCGTTTTCGTTGTGGATTAAATAATGGGTAAAATTTTGTCGATTTTTTATCCAGCTTAGAACCAGATCAAAGCTGTTGGATATTGTTAAGAAGATCATTCTACACATGAAATCTCAAAATACGACCTTTTTTGCGGTCCCGATTCCTTTTATTTAAAAAAAAAATGTGATAACTTCCCCTTTTTTTAAATTTTGTTTTTTTATATTTCCACTCTAATATCTAAACACTCAATACAGCTATCGAAATATTTTTTTTTTGTTTTAAAACATACACTTAGGCGCTTCTTTCCAAATATAAAATGGTTCGTATTTTTTATTTTAAATATGCTCAAAATATCGATGACCTTGGGACTTAAGAAATTATGCAGGCAAATTTCCACTAATCGAAAAACTTTTTTGTTTTTGGGAATTTCATATAACATGCAGCGAATAAAATGTAGACATATGACCAAAAAAGTTTTTTGTAGCATAAGCATTCTTGTCACTTTTATAGTTCAGGAACTACGATTTTTTAAAGCGCGCGGAATTTAAAAATTCCGTTTCTCGTCGGTTAATCTGGAGCGACAGGTACGTATAATATTCGAACGCCATGAATACACCAAACAGTGTTTGTTTACTTAACAGGACCTTATTATTATCACTATGTCACTATGTTATTTTATTGAGAATTTTTTTATAAGAGACTGCGAAGAAAAAGCGTATCGAAATAGTATATTATTTTATATGGAGGAAAAGTGATACTTTTCATGGCGCGCTCGTGTTTAATAGAGAGCAAGCCATGAAATAGTTATTTGTTTTACTAGGCAGCAAAGTAGTAGATTGACTGCCGCGGCTGATAGTTCATAGCCGAGCGTAGCGAGGCTAGGAATTCTGCTAAGGCAGTCAATCTACTTTGCTGCCGAGTTGAACATATAATTTTTTCTCCGATTGTTTATAATGATATATGTATATTGTATATTTGCAAATTATTACAATTCCCACAATCTTTTTATTTTTCCTGTAGTGATAAATTAAGACAAAATTTGATAGAAATCGCAATTGTTGGAACGGTTGGTTGCTATGGAAATGTATATGTCCATAATAATTATAGTTTGACAACTTATGTCAGACGTTTTATTCCCATGGAGACTAATCACTTTGCTGCCTAGGCAGCAAAGTACTTACTTTGCTGCCTGGACAGAAAAAGTAATACTTTGCTGATTGATATGGGTCTGCAAAATTAATATTTGCTGTCAATCGGAGAAAAAGTAACTTTTCCTCCAAATAAAATATGCTGTTTTTTCTTCAAATGTCGACAAATGAATGCAAAAACATCTCTTTTTAATAGTAATAATAATAATAATTATTATTAAAGATAAGTGGGTTCGCAAGGCGGCTTAGACCGGTGTCAGTGAATAGGCAGAGGTTGTTGCTATAGTAATGTAACATAAAGCTGTCAGTGGACACTGTCGACAATAATTATTTTTTTAAAATTGCGTCTCCGATTGCGTTTTAATTCCGTAGTGATAAGCAGTTACCCAGATAGCACACCACATCTCAAAGACGTCGTGTTTATGTCCAAATTATTCCTGAACGTCTGAAGACCTAAACACGACATCTTTAATACATCTTTCAGAAGACGACTTAAAGTTGATTCACGATGGACCTCATTAAGACGTCTTTTTAAGGTCTCACGAGCACTTTGTATTTGTTGATCCTTGACCTTGAACAAACTAAATGGAACGACAACGGTAAAAGTCTACAGTGTTGCCGTTTATAGGTATTTTATCCGAAATTTGGGTATTTTGGTAATGTTTTCAGGTGTATTGCAATTATTAGTGATATGTGTCAATTAAAATATCATAAAAATTCTTTAATGAAAATTAATTTAAAATCTTCATTATATATATAACAAATAATTTATTTTTTATTCGTACGCATTTCCATTTATAATCATAATTTTTTATTTCATTTTCAATTTATGCAGTAATTTTTCATAAAATCGCTTGATTTTTGTAGTAGGTTCCTCTTTTTTAAACCAGTTTCATGACTTTTTTGCGACTAAAAGTTGTTATTTTGTCATTAATCAGGAGCATTTAGGGTTTTCAGGTGGCAACACTGCTTCTTCTTGCAGGCTGGAGCGGCCATTTTCCAATTTTAAAGCGTCACCGGCAGCGGCTGCCCAGCGCCCAGCGTAAACTGTTGTTCATTCTCGATAAAATTAGATTTCAGCTTGTGAATTTGTGAAATATAATAAATCTCTGATAGTTTGTATTACTTTGTGGTTTGTATCGTTACGTTTATCGTGCTTAAAGTATCGAAACGTAGAGGCCGTTGAGAAGTCAGGACTTGGAAAATCTATAAAAAGAAGCTGATGGTGAGGTTGCCATTCAGGAGTGGCTAAGGAGGGCCTCAGATTGCAGAAAAACCAATTAAGATAACATTAAACATGTAATTTAGTCTATTGATAATAACAGATAATTACATATTTTTCTAAAAATGATCTTTTTAGTTTATGGAAAAATGGTTTTAAAATGAGTTCGTCTTTAAGACGTCATATAAATACGTCTTTAAGATGTCATACAAATAGGTCTTTAAGATGTCATATAAATACGTCTTTACGACGTCGTTTTTTGTAACATTCGATGTCCTAAAGATGTCTTAAAGACGACGCAAGGCGTAACAGGCATCTGTAAGACGTCTCGAATATCTGAACATGGCCTCTTTAAGGCGTCTTTAGGATATCTTTGTGCTGTTAGGGTATTGAGTAAGTCCGATTAAATAATAACCAATTTGTTCCTAAATTAGTGATTTTTAGAAATGTAGTGTACAAATTGAGTGATAAATACAAATTTTAGTTTAATAATTCTTGAATTGTTGACGCTTGTTTTGTTGTTTGTTTGTATCTATGTTGCTATGGTAACACTTTTACCTCCGCCGGCGGAAAAGTGAAAAGTAAAGCTCCGGCGGAGGAAAAATGAAACTTCACGGCCGCCTACACAGTCGAGTAATGATGGATTTACGGACGTTTGAAAAAAAAATCATATATTAGGCTTAGGCTTCTTCATTTTCTGTCTGATAGACCGTCATTAAAACTTAAACTATTACTGCATAATTTGCATTTACATTCGATCATACATTTTAATCCCTGTTTTACGCAACTAGATTTACTACTAGTGCAATTTTTGTCTGGACATTGTATGGACAATAGTCTTCTTAAGTCTTCTGGCTCTCGCACTGGGTCTTTAATAGTTATCTGTGGTATCCACACATCATCTTTTAACACCCATTCAAGCTTTGCGGGATTTTCAAACACAGGTTCTGGTAAATGACTAGAATACCATATTTTTAATTTATAAATACACCGATAAAAGTAAAATATTATTAACCTCTGTTATTCTGTTAAATGCTAAA
>MU183783.1:54743-66472 GCA_016904865.1 Pissodes strobi
AGAAATCAAAATAAATAAATATATCTATAAGATAAAGAAATTGCTCAACACTTTTGTTAAAACAAACTTTTATAAACATACGCTTAGTAGTAGAGAAGCTTGAACATTAAAAAATATACATAAAGATAAAAGAAAAATTGATATTAACGCCAAAGAAGTGAAGAAAGCAGAAAAATAAACATATAACTCGATAATATTAGAGATGGCTAACAAAGTCTATTATTAAAGTACTTATGTTTAGTAACATACAAGATGACATGACACTCAAAAAACGGGGTCATCAGTAGGGGGGGGGGGGGGAATTATACCCTCCCAAAAATTTTCGAAAAAAATGGAAAAAAGTAAAAAATTGTTCGGAAAGTTAATAAAAGTATTATAAAGCCAAATAAGAAAAATAAATTAAAAAAAGTTACAGAAACGCAGTTTTCGGCGAAATAAAGGCGAAGGAGTTCAGCTACGAGGTCGGGGATGGCAAGAATTAAAAGAAAAATTATGCTTTATGAAAAAAAAAATCAAAAATGTTTGAAAAAATGGGAGAAAATTGAAAAAACGTAAAAATATATTCGGAAAGTGAATAAAAGTATTATAAAACGATATAAGAAAAAAAAAACAAAAACAAAGGATTGTTCGGAAAGTTAATAAAAGTATTATAAAACCAAATAAGAAAAGAAAATTAATAAAAAAAAATTGTGCGGAAAGTTAAAAAACGAAATAAAGAAAGTAAAAAAAAGTTAGAGAAACGCGGTTTTCGGCGAAAAAAAGGCGAAGGAGTTCAGCTACGAGGTTGGGGATGGCAAAAACTGAAAGAAAAAATGCTTTATGAAAAAAAAAACAAACATTTTTGAAAAAATGGGAAAAAATTGAAAAAAAAATTAAAAAAACGTTCGGAAAGTTAATAAAAGTATTATAAAACGAAATAAGAAATCAAATTATTAAAAAAAGACAAAAACAGAAGGTTGTTCGGAAAGTTAATAAAAGTGTTATAAAACCAAATAAGAAAAAAAATAATAAAAGAAAGAAAAAATTGTGCGGAAAGTTGAAGAAAAATAATTAATAAAAAAAATAAAGTTAGAGAAACGCAGTTTTCGGCGAAAAAAAAGTTGAAAGAAAAAGAAAAAAAATAAACACAAAGCGTCGAAACCGGTGGCAAAACTTGAGAAATAAAAGTTTCACTTCAGTTGTATGCTTATTAGACACATAATTTTTTTTACTAGAAGGCTTTGATATTAATAAACGATATTACAAAGTTAAAAAAAGAAACATAAGAAAAATAATAAATATCAACTCAGTTAATAAAAACTATTATCAAAATACGTTTAGTACGTATACAATTATAATAGAAAAGTATGAATCGAAGTAAAAGGCATTACAGCCCTAAAATAATATTGATACAGAAATTATTGAGAAAAAATTTTATAAATAATAAAAACTTTCAGCGATCAAAATATAAATACACTACATGAAAATTTGACTCAATAATATAATAAAATGTGCTAAAATACGTTTAGTAGTAGCTACTAGCTACTAGAAAAATACGGGCATTAATAAAAGGTGTTACAGAGCTAAAAAGAAAATTAAATAGCGCTTAGGAAATTGAAATAATAAATGAAGATAACACAGAAAAAGTTCATTGATATCATAAAAATACGTTAAGTATATATAAAGTTATTAAAAGACATTTAAAACTAGAAAGTAAAGATGATACAAAATATCGTTACAAAAACAGAGTAAATAATAATAGCATTTCATAAATTGAAGTAGTAAATTCGTAAATTAAGGAATAGCTCAACAATAAACCTAAAAGGGAGAGGTGATACTAACATTAACGGAAATATTAATGAAAAATAATCAATAATAACAGAAATCAAAAATAAATAATTGTTCAATAAAGAAATAACTCAAAAGTGCTAAATATTATAGAACTTGCTAAATAATTTTGATACTAAAAGACTTAGAGCATAATAAAATATGTTACACATCTAAAAAGTAAAACTGATACTAACATTTGAAAATAGTAAATAATAATAACGCTTAAAAAAATAAATAAGGAATAGGACATGCTAAAAGTGATTTTTAGGAAAATATGTTACATATCTAAAAAGGAAAAAAAATACTAAGATTAGAGACCTACAATTGATTGGAAATGAAACAAAAGCACATAGAAGATAAACATGAGAGGAAACAAGGCGTTAAGATGTAAAATATGGGCCAAAATGATTTTATAAAAAAATATCTTGTAAAAAGAAGCAAATATGATTCGAAAGCAAAAAGATAAAAACGAATAAATAAAACCAAGAATAAAGTAAAAATATAGTAGGACAAAAAATCTTGAATAGAAACAATAGAAAACTTAAAATAAAAATAGGGATAAGTATAAAATGAGACGAACAGAAAACCAGAAGAAAACAAGGCATCCAGAAATAGAAAAGGGACTGAAAAAGTCTAGATGAGAAACAAGAGAAGAATGGCTTGTATTATTCCTATAAGCAATATTGACCTATTTTCATATTTAAGTTAGCTAAATATCGCAATTGAGTCGAAACATGCTAGTTTTTTAATGAATAGACTAATAATTCTTGAGTGCGCCTCGTAGCATTGATAACATTAAAAATATTAGGCGTGTATGCTGTGTTGCCTGCACACCTACGATAAATAAGCATATTACCAGGAGCCCGCAACAAATTATATATCGAATTATAACGTTTACGGAGCTAATAGCTTATATCCTCTTCTCTAGGTTTGTAAAGTAATATATACAGGGTGTTCCACGTTGATCGTACTAGTACGGATATACAAGGCCAGGTAAAATAACACATTAAGAGTGTTGTCAAATTGTGTCGAGAAGAAACGAAGGAATATTTTCAGGGTGTCTTTTAAGTGACTCTTGTTCTGATCGCGTGTCAGACAAGACCTAGTTTGGAGTTCCTAGGTGGTTGAGCTCTGCGGATTTTTCCACGATTATTCGATTCTTATTCTTATTCTACGGACTGCTTTTTACCTCCACGGTAATCAGTAAAGGCCATTACAAGCCTAGAGCTAACTTTTTTCTAGTCGCCGGGGACGTAACCCCGGCACCTGCCCTCGATATGGGCGACCAGGATGACGATTGCATGTCCATCAAATCGGTGGACATGCAGATCGAACCCCCAAACGAAGTCGTCGAAATGAAAATTCGTATCATTTATAAAAAATTAGCCCTCAACTTTGAAAAGTGCAAAGAGTGTTCCCAGCTGGCCGACCCTTTAAAGAGCATTACGGGTAAGTCTACCAAATCGCTTATTCCGTCCTTAAACAAGGGTATTGAACATTTAAGGGCTGAACATGACCTGCGTCCATCTGTAAAGAGGGCCGCAAAAGCCAAAATAGATACGGGCCGCATAAGCCATAAGAAAAAACGCACGGATGAAGACACATCTGGCATGGAGACAGACCCATCGCCGAACTCTAGTAACAAAAAAGTCGAAAAAACAGATTCGGCAAAAAACACGCCCGTGCCAACCTCTATCGCAAATGCTGAGGAGATAACACCGAGCATTTCTGCGCGCCTGGTAGAGGAGCACCCTAAAGATACTTTCAAAGTACCCTACAAGACTGTAGGGTTTAAAAAGAATGTGAGGGAGGTAAAGCTGGACCTCGGGGAGGGTGCAAACGTACCCCTCAATAACAGGTTCGAGCCATTATCGGATATGGACGACGATAGCAGCGTGCTCTCAAGTGAAAGCACCAAAAAACAAGTCAAAAGGACTAGCACACGCCTTAAGAAGAAAGTTCAAGCGCCCCCGAAGACTAAGGTGAGTCTACCACCGCCTGTAGTCCTGCAGGGTAAGATCCAATCTCATAAAACCCTGCAGGAAGATATGCAAAAACTGCATATTTTGAAATATACAATCAAATACGCTAAGAACAGCACAATTATATACTTCGAGGCAGAAAAGGATTGGATAACCTTCAAACGCAACTGCGATAATGAAAAGTTGCAGTATCATTCATATGCAGACAGAAATCAAAAAACACATGCTTACGTCCTGAGGGGCTTAGACGCCGAAATCAGCTTAGCCGAAATAAAAAGACACTTGAGCGATGAATATGATTTAAACGCTAAAAATATCTTCCTTATGAAGAAAACCAGGGTGCCGCTGTTCCTGGTCGTCATGGAAGCCTCTGTGACCCTAAAAAGGCTACAGCAAGAAGTAAGGACCCTCATGAACGTGAAAATCTCGTGGGAAAACCGAAGGAATGTGAAACCGATTATACAATGTAGACGTTGTCAGGGTCATGGACATTCCATGACCTATTGCCAGAAAAATTACAAATGTTCGAAATGCAGCGGTTCCCACGAGATTACGTCATGTACAAGTGACGTTGTCAAATGCGCCAATTGTGGAGGGCCACATAGGTCGATCGACCAGGAATGCCCTGTTTATCTATTTAAAATTGAGCAGTTAGCGGCCACTGCGAAAAAACCGCAACAGAAAAACTACGTTCCTGCTCCCTTGCCCGTCACGCCGGCCTGGCAGGGGCAAGGGCGACGAGACCCAGGTCGGGGTATAAACGGAAGACCGGAACAACAACCCCAGACGCAACAGACAGTCGAAAGAAGACCGCCACCCCCAAGGGAGAGCTATGACAAAGACTTTCCCAACACACTAAGGGCCTCTCAACAAACTGCACCTATCAGGAGACCAGAAACAAGGAACGTTAACGCTAACGCAGTAAGTGGCAATCAAATGACTGACCAATTTAACAATTTATCTAACGTTGTGGCAGAAATCAACTCGCTGGTGAATATAAGCGAATTGTTCTTCGCATTAGATGAGTTCTGTTCAATGATTAAATCGTGTAATAACGATAAAATCCAAATAATGCAAGGAACAATTCGCTTCTTCACCACCGAGATTTGTAAATATAATATATAAATGGCTTGCTATAAATGTTTGTCTGTAATGTATTGTCCTGGAATTGCAACGGCATTCGTAATAAACTTGGTGAATTTAAGCATTTCCTGTACAATTCCAATTATCAGATTGTTTTCTTGCTTGAGACGCGCCTCGACCCAGGCTTCAAACTGAAGATCCGTGGGTATAGTGTCGAACGCTGTGATAGGCTCGGAGCGGGAGGTGGTGTGGTCTGCCTGATACACCGGTCTCTGAGATATAAAAGAAGAATGCGTGTAAATACGCTTATAGAGCATGTTAGCATCGAGCTGGACGGTGGCCGGTGTATCAGCGGCGGGTACGCGCCTCCCGCTCTTCGCATAACACAGGCCGACTACTTGGCCCTATTACCACCAAACACGAGGTCTGTCCTTGTGGGTGATTTTAACGCAAAACATATCTCGTATGGCGATAGCGCTACCACTCACAAGGGCGTCATCTTGCGCCAATTGCTCGAAGACAATCTTGATATCCTGTACCTAAGAACATGTCATCCTACATTTTACCGTGCAAATTACAGGCCTTCATACTTGGATGTCGTGATCGCCCGTGGGATGCCTGACATCTCGGCACCTAAGGTCGTTAGCGACCTAAGCTCGGATCACCTTGCAATTAAGATGTGCCTGACTGGCGTCAGGCGGCCGGAAGCCATTGGGACAAAGATCTCATACAGAAATCTTGATTGGAGGGCGTTCCGGGATAGGTTAAACGAGGTGACAGTCATCCCTAAGCAGATCGAGTCCATCCAAGACTTGGAGGCCGAAGTTGACACACTAACCCGAAATATCCAGCACGTTAGAGACGCTATGTGTCCGGTAGTCAGGAGGCAATCTTTTTTAGAGACGCTTCCTGATGAAATCCTAAACCTGATTCATTTCCGGAATCGTATCAGGCGCAGATGGCAGAGAAATCGCGCCGCTATCGACAAACAAAGGACCAACGCTCTGACGGATGAAATCAGGAAGAAGATCCGTAGTCACAGAGACGCGGTTTGGATGAGCTTCGTGAATGGGCTCGGTACGGCGGACGGTTCGCTGTGGAAGTTAGCGAGACAGGTCCGCAATACTAAAGCGCAAATGCCTGCCATTCGTAGTAATGGACAGGACTATGTAGGCGACGCAGATAAAGCTGAAGTATTTGCGGACTTTCTCGCTGATATTCACGGCGAAATACCGAACACCGTACCATTGCACGCCCATGTCACGGAGCAAACTTCCAAGTTTACTGGAAGATCATATCCGATACCGCCCTCTGTGATGGATAAGCTTCGTGTGAGTCCGTCAGAGATACGTGGTGCTCTCCGCCGTCTGCCAAAAGATAAGGCTCCGGGACCTGATCAAATCCCGTACCTACTCCTCAAAAACCTTCCCTCCAAGACCATTGTACACTACATGCACATAGTGAACGCCGTACTTCGTTTGCAACACTTCCCTAGTTCCTGGAAAGTTGCACACGTGGTACTGTTCCCTAAGCCCGGGAAGGATCCCAAAAGCACCGCATCCTATCGGCCGATATCTCTACTCAATACTCTGAGTAAGCTCACCGAGAAGCTCTTGTTGCCCAGGATCAATGAGGCAGCCTCGAACCGCCAAGTACTGCCTGCGGAGCAGTTCGGATTCCGTGGCGGGCATAGCACAAATATGCTCGCTGCGAGAATCGTACAGGATATTTTTGACGGGTTCAACATGAGGCATAGCACGTCTCTACTGCTCCTGGACATAGAGAGAGCGTTCGACCGAGTATGGCACGACGGGCTGCTGTATAAGCTCTTTACGGAGCTGAGCTTCCCGTTACATACAGCAGCACTGATCGCGTCATACTTGGCCGGACGTACCTTCTCGGTACGCGTCCATGATTCGGTCTCGACTTCGAGGCCGATACAGGCGGGGGTGCCTCAGGGAACGGTACTATCGCCGCAACTTTTTAGCTATTATATAGCAGACCTACCGTCCCATCCCGATACTTCCTTGGCGTTTTACGCCGATGATACCGCCCTTTATTCCCATGCCTTCACCGCACAGGAGGCAGTAAATAATCTAGCCGCGCACATGGAACGCGTGCTAACTTTCTATAATAATTGGAAAATCCGGCTAAATCCGAACAAAACCGAGTTGGTCCTTTTTACCAAAAAGCGTACCAATATTGTAGCACGGCCAATTAGGGTGCAAAACACCCTTATCCCTCCTAAATCCCACGCCAAATATCTAGGAATCTATCTGGACAAGAGCCTTAACTTTTGCCGTCATGTGGCATATATACATGAAAAACACTATTGTATTTTCGAAAAGTTGAGGCCTCTTGTCCGGAGTGGTTCCTATTTAAGTCCCGGCAATAAAATCACTTTATATAGGTCCATCATAAGGCCATTCCTGTTGTACGGGGCACCTGTCTGGTGCTCGGTCGCGGAGTGTCATCGAAAAAGGATCCAGATCATCCAGAATAAGTACTTAAGGGCGGCCTTCTCGGCAGGGCCGCGCACCCGGATCAGCGACTTACATGCTTGGTCAGGCGTAGAATACGTCAATGAATACATCGACAAACAGGCATGTAAGTTCTATGATCTGGGAGTGCGCGGCTCAACGAGGACCGCTAACCTGGCGACCTTAAGGTATGACCCGCGGGATGTGCCCAGACATGGCCCGGTACACAAGAAAACGACGGTGTACTACCTACAACCCAGGCCGCCTTAGACGATGGACCTATTCCCATCCCTGATCCTAAAAATCCCGTCAACCTCCCCCTTTTGTGCCCCTGGGACTCTTGAGAAATCGAGATCTACCAGGAGCACAGAAGTCAACCCGTCCTAACCCGCTGACTAGACCCCAAGAACAGGCTCCGTCCATCTCGCCGTTTTAGCGAGGTGAGCGGGGCATGTTAAGGGACACGAAACAAGGCCACCTATATAGGTGGCCTTGCACGAAATCGGTATATATATCGTCACCTACACCAAACCCGAGCAGTACACACACTGCGATCGTGCTGCCTCCTGTTCCCCTGTTCCTTGCGGGCGAATTACGGCTACACGTAGCCAAGCATTATGATGTTTGG
The DNA here is from genome assembly GCA_016904865.1 of Pissodes strobi. Taxonomy (NCBI): domain Eukaryota; kingdom Metazoa; phylum Arthropoda; class Insecta; order Coleoptera; family Curculionidae; genus Pissodes; species Pissodes strobi. The sequence goes on from MU183783.1 coordinate 62,726, forward strand.
TTGCAATTCCCACCTCATTGAGATTGCGAGAGTAATCTCTGACCTTTTTGTGCGATGTCTTGTGTGTTGTATGTTGTACTTGTGCCCATATGCCAAAGAAACGTGGAATGGGGTTTTTCACGCTGTTTTCCCCATGTTGCCTTTCCCTCATCTTTCCTCCTCCCTCTCCTCAAAAGCAAGTCATCTACTGTTATGCCTGTCGCAAACCATCATTCAATATTCTTGAAGGGCCTGGCCCAAGTAAGATAGATCAGTCTTTTGAGTGCCACTTAAAATCTGCTATTAAACATAGCTGGCAGTATATCAGCCAATTCTTTTAGGCGTGGCGTGTTGAGGGGCCATTAGTGGCGCTATTAAGAGCGCGCGAGGGGCACTTGCATGCTACCTTTCAGAACTAAAGTTATGTGTAGTATATTTTTAAGTGAAATTGTAATCTCAGATTAGTTGAAATAAATGTATTATATATATATAAGTGGTTAAATTGATTGATAAAAGTATTGAAATTAATGGTGCGGAGGACCATTAATAAATGAAAAATTATCAATAAAAATATTGCTTCAGAAATCGAAATAAATAATTTTACAATAAAGAAATAATTCAACACTATTATAGAACATCCTAAAAAGCTACTTACTTTTAGTAATATCCAACATGATACCTACTAAAACAAATTGGATAAAAAATATTACAAATCTAACAAGTTAAAGTGATACTAACATTAATTACAAGGTGTACAGCCATTAAGAATTACGATATTGTTTTATAAAAAAATAATTTTGATCACTATCCAATAATAAGATATTAAAAAATATATACAATAAGTAAAAACTGAAATTAATTGTTGATTTAAGTGGGAAATTGCTACAATTTTTTTTATAAGCTTTTCTATTTGGAATGACAAACTTGTTAAAAGCTGTCAAAATTTGAGAATAGATACTACAAATACACAAAGAAAAAATATAACCTAACGTGCTAACAAAAATATAGGTATTTAGAACTTGGAGTTTAATAGCAGATAATACAAAACCAATGAGAAAAAGTGAAAAATTATGAAAAATATTAAATAATAACGCTTTAAAAATCTGAATAAATGAATAAACAAAATAAAGAAATATCTCAATAATATAGTGGAACCTGCTATAAACTAGATGTTTTTTTAAATACGTCATTCATCTCCGAAATTTGCGGCATCATGTCCTGAAACTCATGAATTGCATCGATCAATTTCCCACGCTTAAAATTCACATTAACCCAACACATTTCAAAATAATTTTTAAGGATTAATGAATAATGCTGTTTTCGGAAAAACGAAAATAAAAATAAATAAAAATCGAAATAAATGAATGTAGTAAACAACTAAATAACTCGGTAAAAAGATAATGTAAAAGCACCTTCACTAACACTAAAAACCTAATAAAAAATATCACAAACCTAAAAATAAAACACTAAAGAAATAATTGATGAAAGGTATAGTAAATAAAAATGTTACCAAACCAAACCAAGCTAAATATAAAATAAAATAATTAAACACACACATTAAAAAAATTATTGTTGAAATGTAGTAAAAATCATAAATAACACTGAAATCAAAATTAATTAATATAACAGAAACAATAATGTTCCACAAAAAAAATTAATTTAAATCGTTAGTAATAAAACATTTGTTGAGTTTATCGTTTCGTAGCCACGCCACTGGCAAAAATTGAAATAATAATCCCAATATTTTTCGCCAACTTTGCCAGATCAAAAGATCTTATTGGCGTGAAACATGCCGCCCCAAAAACACAAGTGACTCATATCGGTAAAGTTAGAAGTTAGCCAATTATTTATTGATAGTTATTATTTAATTCGATATTCAAGTAATTTTCTTAAATAACATTTTGTTGTATATGCTTTACTTCATAAGTAGCCGCATAAAGAAAAATCTAGCGAGGTAAAATCAGGAGATCGTGCTGGCCATTCGTGCGGTGCCTTCTTCCAGTCCAACTATCTGGACATATTTCCTCGACGAGATAATCACTTATCACAATTTTTTATTTGCCATTTCGTACCTTAGTAACAACGGTTAGAGATTAAAAGCTGAAATCGGAATTAGCCCAGACAATGTATCTATAGACACAAAATCCAAGTAATTTTAAGAGATATAGAGCAAGTGATAAAACTAGATTTTTATTAAAAATCGCATAGGTATCACCTTTCAATTGGCAAACATTTTTACTTATCTACCAAAGGAGTAAGGTGCCAAAATCTATTGAATAGGTACGTTTGTTAAATGACCGGAGAACGTTCCGAAATACTACTACGTCTTTTTGGATCGAATTCAGTACTGGCAAATGAGCGAAACCGTTCCATTGCCTGAACATATTTGCTCGCTTGATAAATAGAGAGTTCTCGTTTTAAGCAACCTACGCTATGGTTGTACAGTTGTATCTCTTTAAACCTGAATATTAATCTAAACATTATTAAAATGGTGTTGCACAGAACTCCGATCAGTATGGGCCCAAAACATCTCTGACAGTCGCTTGCTAATCACAGAAATTATTTTGATATTTGTCACATGACCAACGTGTTAGCAAGTCTCATCTGGTAACCAAGAAACGATTTCGACGTTTGTCACGTAAAAAAAGAGGAGGTGCCTGGAAATGGGAGCACCAATGACTTTTTAGCTTCCATATATTTGGTAGTGTTAAAAGTCACTGTGAACTAGACGGAGATGGACCTTTCGCACTTTCCTTGACGTGGATTTCTTCGCGACCGCTTTAGGAGATTGAAAAATTAATGAATTATCGTGGTGTATTTAAAATAGCAGGACATTCACAGCGGTACACTTGAAGGGCCGTAGCTGTTGAACTATTGGGTGTTAAATAGACGTGGAGCTTCAAGTTGATCAGGAAGATCTAATTGATCATATGATATCCAAACGAAGTGCGGAGTGTGCCATAAAAAGGCAAATTTTAAATGCGATTTTTTGGTATGTTCTGCTCATATCTTCTAACTTTTAGCTGCTCCAGATTATTCGATTTTCCCAGTAATAAAATATTATGGCAACACTCGAAATCACGAAAAGTTTAAATTCAACTAGCTCACCCTGTATAAAAGGCATTAATTTCCAAAGTGTCTTCTAATACAGTGTAGAATATCGTCAAGTAATCGGTTGTTATAAAAAAATTACTCTTTTGAGATTGACAATCCTTATTTTTTTTGACCTAGAAATCGATTTTTTTACATTTTCCCTGAAAAGTCCAGTTTCGATACTTTCCAAACATAGAAAATTTTTCTCTTAGAAATTCCCTATCCATCCGAAGTTAACACAAGGCATTCTTAAATACACATGTATTTGCGGAGCGGTTTGCATGTCTTTATGGTCCAATGCAACAAATGTTTTCAACAGCCCTGGTAGTGGCATTATAAATTCAACATATTATTATGATATTCAGATTTGGTGAGCGAAACAAAAGAATATCAAACCCTTTTTATTTGCTTACCACATGACGTAGACATATCTGAATGTCATATCACTGTGCTTGCGTTGCGAGAAATACAAATACAAAAATAAAATTAACATAAATCTACCACTTTCTTCACTCTAATTTTAAAAATACTATTTTTTCTGGAACGTATGGGAAACTTACGTTACCTACAGAAAATTTAACGTAGATTTCGGATATCAATTCGATAATTTTGAAAAATTTCGAATTTGTCCGTAATTATCAATTTTCTAGCCCGATGCATAGTCCACAAATTGAC
>MU183783.1:66482-80876 GCA_016904865.1 Pissodes strobi
TCTAAGGCAAATTTTACGTAGATTTCGGATATCAATTCGATAATTTTTAAAAAATTCGAATTTTTCCGTAATTTTCAATGTTCTAGCCCGATGCATTACAACAAATTGACAAAAACCTAATATTTTTCAATCTAATTTTCAAAATACTAATTTATCTCAAAAGTATGTGAGTTTTACCTTATCTATAGCAAATTTTACGTAGATTTCGGATATCAATTCGATAATATTGAAAAATTTCGAAATTTTCCGTAATTTTAAACTTTCTGGCCCGATTCATTGTCCACAAATTGAGAAAAACCTAACATTTTTCAATCTAATTTTAAAAATGCTAATTTATCTCGAAAATATGGGAATTTTGCCTTATCTGTTGCAAGTTTTACGTTGATTTCGAATATCGATTCGGTAATTTTGCGCAAATGGGCATTTTTCCGGAATCTTAAATTTTCCGGCACCATTCAAGGATCAGAAAGTTGCACAAATTGAACATTTTTTAACTCTAATTTTAGAAACACTAATGTTTCTCGAAAATTTGTCAATTTTATCTTATTTATAGGAAATGTAATGTACATTTTGGATATCAATTCGATGATATTGCGAATTTTTTCGTAATTTTAAATTTTCTAGCCCGATGCATTGTCCACAATTGATAAAAGCCTAACATTTTTCAATCTAATTTTTAAAATACTAATTTAACTTGAAAATATGGGAATTTTGCCTTATCTATAGCAAATTTTTTATAGATTTCGAATATCAATTCGATAATTTTGTGCAAATGGGCATTTTCCGGAATCTTAAATTTTCTGGTCCGATTCAATTTTTTTTCACTATAATTTTAGAAACACTAACGTTCTTTGAAAATTTGGGAAACTTACCTTATTTATAGAGAATTAAACGTACATTCTGAATATGAATCTGATAATTTTGAGAAATTGCGCATTTTTCCGTAATTTTAAATTTTCAAGCCCGATGCATTGCTCACAAATTGACAAAAACTAATATTTTTCAATCTAAATATAAAAATACTAATTTATATCGAAAATATGGGACTTTTACCTTATCCATAGCAAATTTTACGTAGATTTCGAATATCAATTCGATCATTTTGCGCAAATGCATTTTTTTCCGGAATCTTAAATTATCCGCTTCGATTCAATGTTCAGAAATTAACACGAATCGAACACTTTTTCACTTTACTTTTAGAATCACTAATGTTCCTCGAAAATTTGGGAAACTTATCTTATTTATAGGAAATTTAATGTACATTTTGGATCTGAACCTGATAATTTCGAGCAATTACGAATTTTTTCGTAATTTAAAAATTTCTAGCCCGATGCATTGTCCAAAATTGACAAAAATTAAAATATTTTTTAATCCAATTTTAAAAATACTAATTTATCTCAAAAATATGAGAATTTTACCTTATCTATAGCAAATTTTACGTAGATTTCGATTATCAATTCGATAATTTTACGCAAATACGAATTTTTCCGGAATCTTAAATTTTCCAGTTCTCTTCAGAAAGTGACAAAAATCGAACACTTTTTCATTCTAATTTTAGAAACACATGTTCCTAGAAAATACGGGAAACTTTCCTTATTTATATGGAATTTAACGTACATTTTGGATATGAATTTGATAATTTTGCGAAATTGCGATTTTTTTTTGTAATTTAAAATTTTCTAGCCTGATACATTGTCCACAAATTGACAAAATTTAACATTTTTCAATCTAATTTTAAAAAATATTAATTTATCTCAAAAATACGGGAATTTTATGTCAATTTGTGGACAATGTATCGGGTTTGAAAATTTAAAATTACGAAAAAATTCGCAATTTCTCAAAATCATCAAATTGGTACCCAAAATGTACGTTAAATTTCCTATAAAAAAGACAAGTTTCCCATATTTTCGTGGAACATTAGTGTTTCCAATATCAGAGTAAAAAAGCTCATTTACTCAAAATTATCGAATTAATATTCGAAATCTACGTAAAATTTGCCAGAGATAAGTTAAAATTCCCATATTTTCGAAATAAGTTAGTATTTTAAAAATTAGATTGAAAAAGATGATAGATCTTTGCCCATTTATGGACAATGCATAGAGCTTGAAAATGTAAAACTACGGAAAAACTCGCAATTTCTTAAAATTATCGAATTAATTTTCGAAATCTAGGTTAAATTTTCTACAGATATGGTAAGCTTCCCATACGTTCGAGAAAAATTAGTATTTTAAAAATTAGAGTAAAGAAAGTGGCCGATTTTATTGATTTTTAAGCAATGCATCGGTTCGAAAAATTCATGATTCCGAAAAAAATGCGCATTGATTTTCGACATCTATGTAAAATTTGTTATAGATAAGGTAAAATTCCCATATTGTCCAGATAAATTAGTATTTTTAAAATTATATTGAAAAATATTAGGTTTTTGTCAATTTGTGGATAATGGGACATCGGGCTAGAAAATTTAATATTACAAGAAATTTAGAATTTTCTCAAAATTATCAAATTCATATTCAAAACGTATATTAAATTTTTTATAGATAAGGTAAGTTTCCCATACGTTTGAGAAAAATTCGCATTTCTAAATTTAGAGTGAAGAAAGTGGTCGATTTTGTTAACTTCTAAGCAAGCGTTTTGAAAAATTCATGGATTCGCAATTTCTCAAAATTATCAAATTGATATCCATAATTTGCGTAAAATTTCCTATAGATAAGATAAGGTTCCCAGATTTTCGAGAAAAATTACTATTTTTAAAATTAGACTGAAATTAATTAACCGATTAAATTATGGAAAAAAATTGCAATTTCTCAAAATTGTCGAACTGATATCTGATATTTACGTAAAATTCTCTATAGATAAGATAAGGTTCTTATATATTCGAGAAAAATTGATCAACAGGTCCAAACTTGAAATGAGTGAGCCAGAAACGTGCGGAAATAATCGATAGATGAAAAAACCCTTTCAAAAAAATTCGTTTACTTTTGGAGTTTTGCAGCATACTTTCTTCAAAATAAACTGCTGTTCAAATAAGCTTTTTCAAAAAATGTAAGTTAAGTAAGCTTGTTTAAATTCGAAAATCATTGCGCTGAGAAATGCTGTCCGAACAAAATAAAAGATTAAAAAATATAAAAAATCGAAAGCATAAAGATCTAAATTGTAAAATATCAAAATTTCTAAATCGAAGATAGCAACAAAAATTTGAAATTTGGCACGTTTTTAGGTAAGATTTAACAGACCGCCGATGGTAAAAGAACCCAGGAAAAGTGGTATCTGATAATATTATGTCCCATTTTATCGTGGCACCGTAGATTCGCTAGTGAAATTATCGTAAGATGTAGAAAAGCTAAAAAAGTGCCGGAAGAAAATGCATAAAACGTAATATCCAGATACAACTCGACGTATCTATAATATCTATTTTTATCTTGGCGGCACATATTTTTTTGGTACATGGGAGGTAGATAAACATACATAAAAAATGTATTCAAGTTCAGCGAAAATCGTCTAGATATTTGCATCCCACGAACAATAATATTTAGATATCTATATCTATTTTCATCTTGGCAGCTAATATAAATATAAAGTAAAAACGCAACAGAGATAGATTTAGAGAAAATTATCATATAAATTGAATTGACCATAAATTTATGTTTATGGCAATGAAACGATACAATAATTATTATATTCAATAAGATAATTATGGGATGAATTATTTATGAAATAATATATGTAATATTCATTCAAGAACACTACTTAATATTCCTTATATTGTGGCATAAATTCTATTTAAAAAAATGTTTTTTTTGTCTTCTATGTTCACAAAAAAACCGAAAATCAGAAAAAAATCACCAATTTGACATTTTCAATCGTATCGATTGGATATTTTGGTATTTTCTGCTTATAATTCCCCTTTTTAATATCCGGAAGTTTGGTTGCTCTAAATTATTCGTTTTTTTTAGTAATAAAATATTATGTGATGACGTGTCGTGTCAGAACCCCAAATGCCGAAATAAGTATGCCCATTATATTAATACCAATTTCTGAATTAAATGTAGCAACAAAAATCAAAGTTATCTGAGATTATAATATTTGTCATTTCATGATTTCTGTGATATTAGTAGTAAGAGAGCGTTCAAAAGCTTCTTCACAAACACAAATTAAGATTAATTGCAAGTTTTAGAATAAATTGTTCAATATTTTAACGCTTTTTTCAGTTTAGATATTGCTCCAGATAGATGCGATAAAAATTTCGTTCCCAAACATGAATTAAATTTAATTGTAATCACACGTTTTAAATTAAATAAATTAAATATTCTATAGAAGACTTTTTCTCAGTGTAGTTGTTATACACAAGGATGTGTTCAAAATCCTCTTCACCTAACATGAATCAATTAATTATAAAGTAAAGTAAATCTAAGTAAAATTTGCTATACATAAGGTAAAATTCCCATATTTTCGAGATAAATTAGTATTTTTAAAGTTAGGCTGAAAAATATTAGATTTTTATTACGGACAAATTCGCAATTTCTCAAAATCATCAAATTAATATCCAAAATATGCGTTCAATTTTCTATAAGTAAAGTAAATTTCCCAAATTTTCTAGGTACATTAGTGTTTTTAAAATTAGAGTGAAAAAATGTTCCATTTGTGTCATTTTCTAAACATTGAATCGGACCTGAAAATTCAAGTTTCCGGAGAAATGCCCATTTGCACAAAATTATCGAATTGACATTCGAAATCTACGTAATATTTGCTATAGATAAGGTAAAATTCCAACATTTTCGAGGTAAATCAGCTCTCTGTGTCCACTGCTGGACATAAGCACCATCTTGCTCTGTGTTACCATAAGTTTCTTAGCACTTGCTGTGGTTAGTGTTAAGGTTTCAGCTCCATAAGTCATGACAGACAACACACATTGATCAAACACCTTCCTCTTCAAACATTGTGGCATGTCGCTTTTAAATACTTCCGCAAGCTTTCCATAGGTTGCCCAAGATAGTGTAACTCTCCTTTTCATTTCGCACGTTTGGTTGTCTTTTGAGATTCGGTTTTCATGACCAAGATAATTATACTTGTTCACCAGAGCTACTTCCTCATCATCAATGAAAATTTGCTCACTGGGAATTAAATTTGTCATATATTTTGTTTTTGAGATATCCATTTTTAGACCTATGTCAGCGCATGCGTTTTGTAGTTCTTGTAACATATCTTTAATGTCTTTAAGGATATCTGATAGCAAAACTATATCATCCGCAAAACGTAGATTTGTTAAGTTTCGACCATCTCTATTTAGGCCCTTGTTTTCCCAATTGAGTTTTTTAAAAGCATACTCCAAGACTGCGATAAAGAGTTTGTGCGATATCGTGTCTCCCTGTCTGACACCTCTGCCAATTTGAATGCATTTAGTAATTCCATGAAGTTTTACCATTATTGTAGCATTTTTGTAGATATTGCAAATCAGCTTTGAGTATCTGCAATCAACCCGACATTCTTGTAATGCACTGAGGACCGCATTCAGCTCTACCGTATCAAAGGCCTTTTGAAAGTCTACGAAAGCACGGACTAGTGGTCTATTGAATTCGATGCTTTTTTCAATCACCGTTTTTATGCTTTGCAGATGGTCATTTGTTCCAAATTTAGCACGGAAGCCCGCCTGCTCTAGAGGTTGATAGAAATCCAGGATTTTCTCTCAAGTCTCGTTGTTATTATTTTTGTGAACAGTTTAGAGAGGTGGCTCAGAAGGCTTATCGGTCTCTAGTTTTCAAATTCCGCTGTATCACCTTTCTTATGGAGTAGTATTGTACCATTTGTCTGGTATTGTACTATTGTATATGCACAAGCTAAATAGCACTGTGATCTTTTCTAGTAAACGCGGACCACCGATTTTTATTGTATCTGCAGCTACATTGACTTCTCCGGGAGCTTTGTTGGTCTTTGTTCTCCTTAGCGCGAGCGTTATTTCGTCTATTGTAAAAGTCTTCCACTATTTTTAGGATTTCTTCTCTATTTGTTGTTGTTAGACCTTGTTTGGTCTTTAGTTTGATTATATGTTTTTTCCCGATTTCAAGTTTCCTTCTCATAACCTTCATACTTTTATTATTTTCGATAGTGTGTTGGATGTGATTTGTATTGAATGCTCTAATGTCACGTCTTATGACTTTCGCTACCTTTTTATTTGCTTCTTTTTGCTCGTTGTTAGCAACTATTCATTTACTTCTGAGGTCTCTTCTTTCTTGGATCATTTGCCTTGTATTTTGACTCAATTTTTCTTTCTTTTGTGTTTTTGGGCAGTATTGATTTTGGCTTTCTAGCATGGCACTGGTTAATATGTCATTGTCAGATTTTGAGTATCAATTCGATAATTTTGCGCAAATGGGTATTTTTTCGGAATCTTAAATTTTCCGGTCCGATTCAATGTTCAGAAAGTGACAAAAATCGAACACTTTTTCACTTTAATTGTAGAAACACTAATGTTCATCGAAAATATGGGAAACTTGCTTTATTTATAGAAAATTTACTGTACATTTTGGATTTCAATTTGTTGGTTTTTGGAAATTACGAATTTTTTCGTAGTTTTAAATTTTCTAGCCCGATGCATTGTCCACAAATAGACAAAACTAATACTTTTCAATGTAATTTTAAAAATACTACTTTATCTCGAAAATAAGGGAATTTTTCCTTATCTAGAAAAAGTTTTACATAGATTTCGAATATTAATTCGATAATTTTGTGCAAATGCGCATTTTCCCGGAATCTTACATTTTCCGGTGCGATTCAATGTTCAAAAAATTACACAAATCGAACACTTTTTCACTCTAATTTTAGAAACACTAATGTTCCACGAAACTTTGAGAAACTTACCTGATTTATAGGAAATTTAATGTACATGTTGGATATGAATCTGATAATTTTGAAAAATTCCGAATTTTTCAATCTAATTTTAAAAATACTAATTTAGCTCGAAAATATGGGAATTTTACCTTATCTATAGCAAATTGTACGTAGATTTCGAATATAGATTCGATAATTAGAAACAAATGCCCATTTTTCCGGAATCTTAAATTTTCCGGACCAAATCAATGTCCAGAAAGTGACAAAAATCGAACATTTTTTACTCGAATTTTAGAATCACTAATGTTCCTCGAAAATATGGGAAATTTATCTCCATTATAGAAAATTTAACGTAAATTTTGGGAATCAATTTGATTAATTTACCAAATTGCGAATTTTTCCGTATGTTTAAATTTTCTAGCCCGATGCATTGTCCACAAATTGACAAAAACCAAGCATTTTTCAATCTAATTTTAAAAATACTAATCTATCTTGAATATATGGGAATTTTGCCTTATCTATAGCAAATTTTACATAGATTTTGAATATCAATTCAATAATTTTGTGCAAATGGGCATTTTTCCGGAATCTTAAATTTCCCGGTCCAATTCAATGTCCAGAAAGTTAAAAAAATTGAACACTTTTTGCTCTAATTTTAGAAACACTAATGTTCCTAGAAAATTTGGGAAATTTAACGTACAATTTGGGTATCAATTTGATGATTTTGAGAAATTAGAATTTTTGCATAATTGTAAATTTTCAAGCCCGATGCATTGTACACAAATTGAAAAAAACTAATATTTCTCAATTTAATTTTAAAAATAATAGTTTATCTGGAAAATATGCGAATTTTACCGTATCTATAGCAACTTTTACGAATATCAATTCGATAATTTTGCGCAAATGGACATTTTTCCGGAATCTAATATTTTCCGATCCGATTCAATGCCCAGAAAGTGACAAAAATCGATTACTTTTTCACTCTAATTTTAGAAACACTAATGTTCCTCGAATATATGGGAAATTTACCTTATTTATAGGGAATTTAACGTACAAATTGGATATCAATTCGTTAATTTTGAGAAATTGCGAATTTTTTCGTAATTCTGAATTTTCTAGCCCGGTGCATTGTCCACAAATTAATAAAAACCTAAAAATTTTCAATCTAATTTTTTAAATACTAATCTATCTTGAAAATATGGAAATTTTGCCTTGTCTATCTCAAATTTTACATAGATTTCGAATATCAATTCAATAATTTTGTGCAAATGGGCATTTTTCCGGAATCTTAAATTTTCCAGTCCGATTCAATGTCCAGAAAGTGACAAAAATCGAACACTTCTTCACTCTAATTTTAGAAACACTAATGTTCCTCGAATTTATGGGAAACTTACCCTATTTATAGGGAATTTAACGTACATTTTGAATAAGTTTAATGATTTTGAGAAATTGCGAATTTTTCCGTAATTTTAAATTTTATAGCCCGATGCACTGTCCACAGATCGACAACAACCTAACCATTTTCAATCTAATTTCAAAAATACTAATTTATCTCGAAAATATGGGAATTTTGCCTATCTAGGTAAGCAAATTTTAGGAACAGTGTCAACTATTTGCGTTCTTGGAGTGTGTTTGACCAGCAAGTTGTCATATACGGATCATGTTCAGGGAATGGTTGTGAAGGCTCAAAAGATGTTGGGACTTGTCTGCCGGTTATCTAGTGAATTTTCAATAGAAATTCTGAAAATACTGTACTGTTCACTTGTGAGGTCAATAATTCTTGAGTACTGTTCTGTGGTTTAGTCACCGGACTACCAGAATGCTATAAACAAGATCGAAGGTGTTCAGAATAGGTTCCTGAGCGTTGTGGCTACCGGCTTGGTCTTCAAAGAGAGGACTACTCTTATAAGGAGATCCTTGATTTTTTGGGTTTGCAGACGCTGGAGGCTAGAAGGTCATGCTCTTGCATGGTTTTCCTACATAACATCATTCATGGTTCTATTGATTGTCCTTCATTGCTTGAGTTGATAAATCTGAATGCAGGCTCAAGACATGGACGTAATCGAGAATTGTTTTATATCCGTTACCACCACACTAAATATGGTCTGCAGGAGTCGGTGACTCAGATGGTTAGGTCTGCAAATTCCCTGTCTGGAGGCATCGACTTTTTTGGATCATCATTGCCAAAGTTAAAAAGACAATTGAGATATCACATGGATCGGTGACTGAATTTTTAGTTTTTTAGTTTTAGAGTTACTTTCAACATTGGAGGATCATGAGAGTTGGGGTACATCTACATGCCTGGTTTATAAGTTTCTATAGTTTTGCATACTGTATTTTAGAGTTGTATTGCTAGTCAGTGATGTTTTTTTCCTAAGTAATTGTGTAAAATGTATTGTTATTGTTAATTTACATAGTTACAAATTGTTAGCTGTAAGTTGATTATTGTGATTTTTATATCATAAAATTGTAAAGTTTTTTACGTGGGCAAATAAATACATAAATAAATAAATAAATAAATTTTACGTAGATTTTGAATATCGATTCGATACCTTTGTGGAAATGCGCATTTTTCCGGAATATTATTATTTTCCGATCCGATTCAATGTTCAGAAAATTACACAAATTAAACACTTTTTCACTCTAATTTTAGAAACACTAGTGTTCCTCGAGAATTTGAGAAACATACCTAATTTATAGGAAATTTAATGTACATTTTGGATATGAATCTGATAATTTTGAGAAATTCCGAATTTTTTCGTAATTTTAAATTTTCAAGCCCGTTGCACTGTTCACAAATGTAATATATCAACACACGATTTTAATTTTTTTTTACACAAATAGCAGATAATCTAATAAAAAATATATCTCAATCAAATATGAATCCTCTATCAAATTTGCAAGAATCTAATGTAATATACTATTTCAGTTTTAAAGAAGTAACATTTGTGGAGGTCCGTGACACTTTGGATAACTGAAAAAATAAAAAGAGTTCTGACATCTATGGTTTAACTGTAGATTTGATAAAGACTATCAAGGATGTTATTATTGTTCCCCTTACTAAATTAATAAATCAATGCATTAAATCGCACACTTTTCCTTGAGCTCTAAAATAAGCAGTAGTAACACCAATATTTAAAAAGGAAGACTGTAATCAGGTCAATAATTACAGACCAATCTCATTGCTTCCCAGCATATAAAAAATTTCTGAAAAGGCTATGGCCATCCAAATCATTGGCTTTTTTGAGATTAATGAAATATTTAGTGAGAGTAAGTTTGTATTTCGCAATGCTAACAATACTTTGCAGGGTATCTTGTGTCTTGTAGATAACATAATTGAGGCTTTTGAAAATAAGTAGTATTTATCCGCGCTTTTCTGTGACTTAAGCAAAGCGTTTGATTGCGTTACAATCACTTTCAAAAACTAAAACACTATAATTTGTTTTAAGGCTGAAGGGGGTGTCATCAGCACCAGCACAAGTCAATATGGGTGTTCCTCAAAGATCAATTCTGGGACCAATCCTTTTTCTAATTTATATAAATGATTTGCACGCTAGAGATATGATAGAACATTATGTGCTGTTCGCGGATGATACCACTGTCCTTGTTACCGGAAATATAGAGCTGCTAGCTCGGCAGAGACTGTCTGTAGCACAGGAAAGAGTAGATGAATAGTTTCGGTCCAACAGACTTGTCTTAAACGTAGAAAAAACACATGATATCATGTTTGCACTAAGAGAAGTTAGCACAGATAATGCTCACTTCAATAAAACAAAAATTTTGGGAGTGACTTTGGACTGTAAATTAAGGTGGGAAGGCAACCTTGACAACTGTTAACTTCTCACTTTTTCACAGTGTTATGTCCTATGGAATAATATCCTGGGGTGGTTCAACCGATGCAACTAGAGTGTTTGGAACACAGAGAAGGGTTTTGAGAGTTCTGGCTAATCTTGGCTATAGGGACGACTGTAAACAGGCTTTCATACAGTTAGGAATTATTGCTTTTCCCTCCCTGTACATACTGGAAAAACCTCCTTTATGTTAAGCGAAACCGAGTGCTTTATCAATCTCACAGTGGTTTACACGATCATGACACCAGAAACAAAAACGATTTGGTGACGGCACAGTGCAGACTGAAGAGGGATCAAAGTAAACCTGACTTTTTTGCCTTTAAATGTTTTAATACATTGCCTAATTTTCTTACAGATTTACTCTTTAACGGCTTTAAAAACAAAGTCAAAGCACACCTTATTAAGTGTGCTTTTTACAGCACAGAGGAATTTTTTAAATGTCCTTTTAATGCTGTTTAAATGTAATATTTAATGTTTGTTTTATTACCCTTGTGTAATGTGTCAACTTGTAATTTTAACTATTGTAATGTAATGTATTGTTTATTCTTGTTTTTTAGCAAATATGTGACGTGTGTAAATAGTTTTATATATTAGCATAAATAAATTTTGATTTTGAAATTTTACGCAAATGCGCATTTTTCGGAAATCTTTCGGAAATGTCCAGAAAGTGACAAAAATCCAACACTTTTTCTCTGTAATTTCAGAATCACTAACGTTCCTCGAAAACATGGAAAATTTACCCTATTTATTTAGAATTTAACGTAAATTTTGGATATGAATCTGATAATTTCGGGAAATTGCGAGTTTTTCTGTAATTTTAAATTTTCAAGCCCGATGCATTATCCACAAATTGACAATAAACTAATATTTTTCAATCTAATTTTAAAAATACTGATTTATCTCAAAAATATGGGAATTTTGCCTTATCTATAGCAAATTTTACATAGATGTCGAATTTAAATTGGATAATTTTGCGCAAATGGGCATTTTCCCAGAATCTTAAATTTTCCGATGCGATTGAATGTCCAGAAAGTTACAGAAATCGGACACTTTTTTACTCTAATTTTAGAAACACTGCTAACATTCCTCGAAAATTTCGGAAACTTTTATAGGACATTTAAAGTACATTATGGATATCAATTTGATGATTTTGAGAAATTTCAACTTTTTCCGTAATTTTAAATTTTCTAGCCCGATGCATTGTCTAGAAATTATTTAAGCTAATATTTTTCCATCTAATTTTAAAAATACTGATTTATCTCAAGAATATGGGAATTTTGCCTTGTCAATAGCCAATTTTACATAGATTTCGAATATCAATACTATAATTTTCCGCAAATGTGCATTTTTCCGAAACCTAACTTTTTCCGATCCAATTCAATGTCCAGAAAGGGACAAAAATCTAAGACTTTTTCACTGTAGTTTTAGAACCACTAACGTTCCTCGAAAATATGGGAAATTTACCCTATTTATTGAAAATTTAACGTAAATTTTGGATATTATTCTGAAAATTTTGAGAAATTGCAATTTTTTATGTAATTTTAAATTTTCAAGCCCAATGCATTGTCCAGAAATTGACAAAAACTAATATTTTTCAATCTAATTTTAAAAAATACTGATTTATCTAAAAAATATGGGAATTTTGCCTTATCTATAGGAAATTTTACATAATCTATAGCAAATTTTACATAGATTTCGAATATAAATTCTATAATTTTCCGCAAATGCGCATTTTTCCGAAATCTAACATTTTCCGGACCGATTCAATGTCCAGAAAGTGACAAAAATCTAACACCTTTTCACTGTACCTTTAGAACCACTAACGTTCCTCGAAATTATGGGAAATCTACCCTATTTATTGGAAATTTAACGTAAATTTTGGATATGAATCTAATAATTTCGAGAAATTGCGAATTTTTCTGTAATTTTAAATTTTCAAGCCCGTTGCATTATCCACAAATTGCCAAAAAACTAATATTTTTCAATCTCATTTTTAAAATACTAATTTACCTCGAAAGTATGGGAATTTTTTCTGATCTATAGCAAATTTTAAGTCGATTTTGAATATCAATTCGAGAATTTTGTGCAAATGAGTTTTAAATTTTCCGGTCCAATTCGATGTTTATAGAGTTACACTTACATAAAAAACGAACACTTTTTTGTTCTAATTTTAGAAACACTAATGTTCCTCGAAAATTTGGGAAACTTACCTTATTTATAGGAAATTTAATGTACATTTCGGATATGAATCTAATAATTTTTAAAAATTGCAAATTTTTCTATAATAATTTTAAGTTTTCTAGCCCGATGCATAGTGCACAAATTGACAAAAACCAAATATTTTTCAATCTAAGTATAAAAATGCTAACTGGTTTTGAGATTATGGTAATTTTGCCTTATCTATAGCAAATTTTACGTAGATATTGTATATCAATTTGATGATTTTGCCCAATTGTGCATTTTTTTGGAAACATAAATTTTCCGGTTAGATTCAATGTTCAGAAAGTGACAAAATTCGAACAACTCTTATTTTAGAAACACTAGTGTTCCTTGAAAATATGGGACACTAATCTCTTTTTATAGGAAATTTAACGTACATTTTGAGAAATTGCGAATTTTTTCGAAAATGCTGCAAAACTCCAAAAGTAATAGAATTTTTTTGAGGGAGCTTTTTAATCTACCGATTTTTTCCGCTCCCCTCTGGGTCACTCCACACGATTTTGGACCCTAAAAAATTGTTTTTTATACACAGGATCTTTTCAATGGCCTCTTGATCAATTTTTCTCGAAAATATAGGAATCCTATAGGAAATTTTACATAAAATTCGGATTCGGATTCGGAATTCGGACTAATGTTCCACGAAACTTAGAGAAACTTACCTAAATTATAGAAAATTTAATGTACATTTTGGATATGAATCTGATAATTTTGCGAAATTCGGAATTTTTCCGTAATTTTAAACTTTCAAGCCCGTTGCATTGTCCACAAGTTGACAAAAACCTAATATTTTTTAATCTAATTTTAAAAATACTAATTTATCTCGAAAATATGATAACTTTACATTATCCATAGAAAATTTTACGTAGATTTCGAATATCTATTCGATAATTTTCCGCAAATGGGCATTTTTCCGGAATCATAAATTTTCCGGTCCGATTCAATGTCCAGAAAGTGACAAAAATTTAACACTTTTTATTCTAATTTTAGAAACACTAATGTTCCTCGAAAATTTGGGGAAATTTAAGGTACAATTTGGTTATCAATTTGATGATTTTGAGAAATTAGAATTTTTGCATAATTTTAAATTTTCAACCCCGAAGCATTGTACACAAATTGACAAAAACTAATATTTTCCGATATAATTTTAAAAATACTAATTTATCTCGAAAATATGAGAATTTTACATTATCCATAGAAAATTTTAGGTAGATTTCGAATATATATTCGGTAATTTTGCGCAAATGTGCACTTTTCCGGAATTATAAATTTTTCGGTCCGATTCAATGTCCAGAAAGTGACAAAAATTGAACACATTTTGTTCTAATTTTAGCAACGCTATTGTTCCTCGAACTCATGGGAAACTTACCCTATTTATAGGGAATTTAACGTACATTTTGAATCTCAATTTAATGATTATGAGAAATTGCGAATTTTTCCGTAATTTTGAATTATCTAGCCCGATGCATTGTCCATAAATTGACAAAAACCTTATATTTTT
>MU183783.1:80886-96063 GCA_016904865.1 Pissodes strobi
TTTTATCTCGAAAATATTGGAATTTTGCCTTATCTATAGCAAATTTTGCGTAGATTTCGAATATCAAATCGATCATTTTGTGCAAATGCTGATTCAATGTTCAGAAAATTACACAAATCGAACACTTTTTTTCTCTAATTTTAGAAACACTAATGTTCCACGAAACTTTTAGAAGCTTACCTAATTTAAAGGAATTTTAATGTAGATTTTGGACATGAATCTGATAATTTTGAGAAATTCCGATTTTTTCCGTAATTTTAAACTTTCAAGCCCGTTGCATTGCCCACAAGTTGACAAAAACCTAATATTTTTTAATCTAATTTTAAAAATACTTATTTATCTCGAAAATATGAGAATTTTACATTATCCATAGAAAATTTTACGTAGATTTCGAATATCTATTCAATAATTTGGCGCAAATGGGCATTTTTTCGGAATCATAAATTTTCCGGTCCGATTCAATGTCCAGAAAGTGACAAAAATTGAACACTTTTTGTTCTAATTTTAGAAACACTAATGTTCCTAGAACTCATGCGAAACTTACCCTGTTTATAGGGAATTTAACATACATTTTGAATCTCAATTTAATGATTATGAGAAATTGAGAATTTTTCCGTAATTTTGAATTATCTAGCCCAATGCATTGTCCATAAATTGACAAAAACCTAATATTTTTCAATCTAATTTCCAAATTACTAATTTATCTCGAAAATATTGCAATTTTGCCTTATCTATAGCAAATTTTACGTAGATTTCGAATATCAATTCGATAATTTTGCGCAAATGCGCATTTTCCCGGAATCTTAAATTTTCCGGTCCGATTCAATGTTCAGAAAATTACACAAATCGAACACTTTTTTTCTCTAATTTTAGAAACACTAATGTCCCACAAAACTTTGAGAAACTTACCTAATTTATTGGAAATTTAATGCACATTTTGGATATGAATCTGATAATTTTGCGAAATTCGGAATTTCTCCGTAATTTTAAACTTTCAAGAACGTTGCATTGTCCACAAGTTGACAAAAACCTAATATTTTTTAATCCAATTTTTAAAATACTAATTTATCTCGAAAATATGGGAATTTTACTCTATTTATAGCAAATTTTACGTAGATTTCGAATATCAATTTGCTAATTTTGCGCAAATGCGCATTTTTTCAGGAATTTTAAATTTTCCTGTCCGATTCAATGTTCAGAAATTAACAAAAATCGAACACTTTTTCACTCTAATTTTAGAAACACTAATGTTTTTCGAAAATTTGGGAAGCTTATCTATTTATAGGAAATTTAATGTACATTTTAGATGTAAATCTGATATATTTAAGAAATTGCATATTTTTCTATAATTTTAAGTTTTCTAGCCCAATGTATTGTCCAGAAATTGACAAAAACCAATTGCTTTTTAATCTAATTTTAAAAATACTGACTAATTTTGAGATTAAGGTAATTTCGCTTTATCTATAGCAAATTTTACGTTCGATAATTTTTCCCAAATGCTCATTTTTCCGGAAACCTAAATTTTCCGGCCCAGAAAGTGACAAAAATCAATCACTTATTTTTAAAATTTTAGAAACACTAATGTTCCTTGAAAATATTGGAAACTTATCCTTTTTATATCGATCAATGTGATGATTTTGAGAAATTGCGAATTTGTTCGAAAATGCTGCAAAACCCTAAATGTGAAGGACTATTTTTGAAGGAGCTTTTTCATCTACCGATTTTTTCCGCTCCTCTCTGGGTCACTGAAGATGAGTTTGGATCCTAAAAAATTTGGTTTTTATATACAGGATCTTTCCAGTGGCCTCTCGATCAATTTTTCTCGAAAATATAGCAGCCTTATCCCATCTACAGGAAATTTTACATAAAATTCGGATATCAGTTGGATAATTTTAAAAATACCAATTTTTTCTTAAAAATATTGGAACGTTATCTTATTTATAGGAAGTTTTACGCAAATTTCGGATATCAATTCGATAATTTTAAGAAATTGAGAATTTTTCCGAAATCATGAATTTTTCGAACGGATGCCGATGCATTGCTTAGAAAAACTTAACATTTTTCAATCTAATTTTAAAAATACTAATTTACATCCAATATAATATATATTTCACCTTATCTATAGCAAATTTTACGTAGATTTCGAATATTAGTTCGATAATACACATTTTTCCTGGATCTGAAATTTTCTGGCCCTATGCATTGTTGACAAAATGACAAAAACATATCACTAAATACCAAAAAATTTTATCTAAATTAAATTTATCCCACATTTTATCTAAAATATAAGCAACATTAAGTAGTGTCGTTAAATAAATAATAAATCCAACTTATATGACAATTTTCTCTTAATCTATATCTGTTACATTGTTACGTTTTATTTATATTCGCTAGCTGCCAAGATTAAAATAGATATAGATACCTAAATGTTATTTTTCGTGGGCAAATTTTCGCTGAACTTGAATTAATTTTTTATGTATGTTTATTTACCTCCCATGTACCAAAAAATATGTGCCGCCAAGATAAAAATAGATATTATAGATACAGCGAGTTGTATCTGGATATTAGGTTTTGTGGGTTCTGTTCTGGCACTTATTTAGCTTTTTTTTCTTCACTGCGCTGCCACTATAAAATATATCATCAGATATCACTTTTCCTGGATTTATCAACAAAAATAGCTTTAGAATAATATTGCACATTACTTAGCTTCTTGTTTCAATATTCGCTTTAATTTTTTCCAAAAAATTTAGGATCCAAATTTGTATGTGCCAGTTTTAATTATAGGTCATTCCAGATCCAGGAAATACGTAATTAGGTTCGACAGAAAGAACTTCTTTCGCGTTTAGACGATGCGTTACCTCAAGGTAAGGCGATATCGAATTCCTGTAAAAGGTGCAGGATTTCACTAAAATTCCGCCATCCAACTCGGATTTTACAAAAATAGCCCGTCGGCCCTCCTTCTAGACGACCGTCGTCGTCGTGTGAGTCGAAAGGCCTCCCTACCTTCCCGGCTTGGTTCCGTGTGCAAAACGTCCATAGACTAGGCGGGATTCGTCTGCTCCCCTTGCATTCGAATACGGTGGTTGTTTCTAAGAGGATCCCTCCTAGACCACTTAGTTTTTACGATCCGACCAGGTACGAAGCTAATTAATTAAGTGCCCTTTTTAGTGTTACCGCATCATATAGTGTTTAGGAATCGCGTGTCGTATTATTATAGTGTTGTGTGTCGAAAGTCGAAAGTATCGCATGTGCTTGAAGCCATATTTGGCCACCTGAACGGTTACGCGATCCTTGGCGTCGATCCAGCCAACAAAATTATTTCTGGATCTTTGTGTTTACTTTCTGGCGGTTGGCCGCGCGCCAGCTGTCCCACTAAGGAGTGTTACTCAACATCGGCTTGCGAGAGCGTGTTGCAGGGCGTCCCAAAATTATGTGTATTGTATTTCCCGTACACACGATTTGCCTTTTTCTTAGCTTCGGACACGGTGACTCAATTGAGGCTGAAAATTCATTTATATTTTATTCTAATAAATTATAGTGATTCAATTTGAATTTAATGAAGCAGCGAATGGCTTTTGGAACACATTTTTTACTGTTTTTAATTTTTAAAAAATAATAATAATTTAGCAGAATGCAGTGAAGTCAAATTCAAATAGGCCTATCTAACGGTACAAGAAAAATGTTATCCTGAGGATGGTTTTGCTTGCATATTTTCGAAACAGTTCACGCCGAATTAAATTTTGATTTCAGACATTTCAAGAAAATTTAATTTTATCTATGAAATGGCTCATGGAAATTCTCACAATATAATTAAATTCCCATAACTCTGTTAATATTATGAATATTAATCCTATAACTAATGCCTGCACTGTACAATTAAATGCAAGACAATGTCAAATACGGGTGTATCCGAGGGTCTTTTTAATTTTCATACAGTTGGAGATGCCGCTCTCCCCTCTTAACACATATTTAAAATTCAACTTGAAGCACTCAAATTTCATATTAAAACAATTTCGACAATATTTATGAAAATCCATCTCCAAAAAAGCATAAGTGAACTTCGTGTATTATTTTGATGATTAATTTCTAGAGTTACATAAAATTATTAATCCTTTTTACCCCCGTTCTATATAGTTGCTAATTCATAAATAAACTGCTGTTCGCTTGAAACGCATGCGACAAATTTTTAGTCCGGTTGTCAATGTACGTATCGCTAAAGTAGTTTCAGCCTGATGAAAAAAAAACTCATCTTTAACTCGAAAAAGTCGACAAATCCTCATTTTTTTACATTTTGACTAAGAATCATTTAAATGTAACAAATATTTGTAAATTTTCAGGACAAATGAAATTTTATAAAATTTGTAGGAATTTGTTTACTATCCTGTACATACATACAAAATATGCCCAATTTTAAAACACTCTAGGCTTTAAAATGTGCCTTAATATTTTGAAAACCTCATTGAAAAATCTATTTTAGTTTTAGAGATATGCATGTTTTTCGTAAAGTTTTCAAATGATTTTGGTGGTATTTATTTAACTATATTGATTATTTATGGGACGTACTGTATACATACAGCTCTAGGCGAATCTGTAGCATTTCTAGCAATATCTGTTTTTGCCACACTTGTAAAAAAACTGTTTTCTTGACTTTTGTTAACTTTATTTTACAATATTCTAATCTCTAATATAATGAAAACATATTTTTTTCTTATTTTCTTTAACTTTTTCTTTTATTGCCTTTTTTTGTTTAGTATTTATCTTAAATTAAATTTATGGAAGAGTCTATATTATTTAAAAACTCTGATCTACTTCCACTTTTTTTCTTTTTTCAGTTTGTTGAGAATCAGGGACTTAAATAGAACTTGCTGAATTAGATCGATATTAACAATTCATCCTAGCTAGATTTATATAAAGATATGTACAACTATTTTTTTTTCTTTAATTTTTTTTCCTTTATTGCTTTTTTTAGTATCTATTATATTAATTAATATCTCTAATATAGTGAGAATATTTTGTTTTTAATTTTCTTTTTATTATTTTTTTAGGATAGAATTTCTTTTAAATAAACTTTATATACGAGTCAAGATATATATTATTTAAACAAATCTGATCTACTTCTGATCAATGAAATCGTTATTTTTTGCTTTCAATTCTTCTTTTTTTCTTTTTAAATATTTTGTTTTCGTTTCTTCTTTTTTTCCTTTTTTATGTTTCTTTTTAAATTCCACCCAATTGTTTTTAATTAATGTTGTTGAACTAGGTCGATATCAAGAATTCGTCCTTGGTAAACTTATTCAATACATACTAGGTTGAAACCCCTAACTTATAAAGATCTAACTATTTTTTTCTTATTTTCATTAATTTTCTCTTTTATTGTCTGTTTCATTAATCTTTGATAACTTCTTCAGTATCTACTTATATTAATTAATTTCACTAGAGAACATATTTCTTTAATTTCCTTTAATTTTCTTTTAATTGTTTTTTTTTGTTTAGAATTCCTTTTAAATAAACTTTATAAATTTCTGATCTACTTCTGGTCAATAAAATCGATATTTTTTGCTTTCGTTTTTTTCTTTTTTTAAGTTTGTTTTTTTTTATAAATGTCACAGAGGACAACAATTGTCTTTAATTAATGTTGTTGAACTAGATCGATATTAAGAATTCATCTTTGGTAAACTTACTCCTTACTAAGTATTGAAACCCTAACTTATAAAGATCTAACTATTTATTCTTATTTTCTTTAATTTTCTCTTTTATTGTCTTTGTTATTAATCTTTGATAAGCTTCTTCAGTATATACTATTATATTAATTAATATCACTAGAGAACATATTTGTTTTTAATTATCCTTATTTTTCTTTTTATTATTTTTCTATGTTTCTGATCAATGAAATCGATATTTTTTGCTTTCGTTTTTTCTCTTTTTCCTTTTCTAAGTTTGTTTTTTTATATAAATTCCACACAGGACAACAATTATCTTTAATTAATGTCGTTGACCTAGATCAATATTAAGAATTCATCCTTGGTAAACTTATTCCATGCATACTAGGTGTTAAATAAATACCCCTAACTTAAAGATCTAACTATTTTGTTCTTATTTTCTTTAATTTTTTTTTATTGTTTTTTTTTTTTCATTCGTCCATGATACGCTTCTTCAGTACTTACATATTAATTAATATCTCTAACATAGTAAGAAAAGATTTTTTTTTTATTATTTTTTTGTTTAGAATTATTTTTAAATAAACTTTATAGGCTTCTGATCTACTTCTATACAACGAAATCGAAATTTTTTGCTTCAATTTTTTCTTTTTTTTTTAAGTTTGTTTTTTCTTATAAATTCCACACAGGACAACTGTCTTTAAATGTTGTCGGACTAGATTGATATTAAGAATTCATCCTTGGTAAACTTAGTCAATACATACTAAATATTGTAACCCTAACTTATAAAGATTTCACTATTTTTTTCTAATTTTTTTAATTTACTCTTTTATTGTATTTTTCATTAATCTTTGATAAGCTTCTTCAGTATATACTATTATATTAATTAATATCACTAGAGAACATATTTCTTTTTAGTTACCCTTAATTTTCTTTTTATTGTTTCTGATCAATGAAATCGATATTTTTTGTTTTCGTTTTTTTTTTCTTTTTTTCTTTTTAAGTTTGTTTTTTCATAAATTCCACACAGGACAATTGTCTTTAATTAATGTTGTTGAACTAGATCGATAGTAAGAATTCATCCTTGGTAAACTTATTCAATATATACCTACTAGGCTGAAACTCTTACTTATAAAGATCTAACTATTTTTTTCTTATTTTCTTTAATTTTCTCTTTTATTGTCTTTTTCATTAATATTTGATAAGCTTCTTCAGTACCTACTATTATATTAATTAATATTACTAGAGAACATATTTTTTTTTTAATTAACTTAACTTAAATTTTCTTTCAATTGTTTTTTTTTTGCTTAGAATTCCTTTTAAATAAACCTCTGATCTACTTCTGATCAATGACATCGATATTTTTTACTTTCGTTTTTTCCTTTTTTCTTTTCCAAGTTCGTTTTTTTATATTAATTTCACACAAGACAATTGTCATTAATTAATGTTGTTGAACTACATCGATATTAAAAAATCATCCTTGGTAAATTTATTCGGTACTTACTAGATATTGAATAAATACCCCTAACAAAGATCTAGCTTTTTTTCTTATTTTCTTTAATTTTCTTCTTTATTGTCTTTTTCATTAATCTTTGATTTGATTCTTCAACACCTATTGATATATTAATTAATATCTCTGACATAATGAGAAGATTTTATTTTCTTTCATTTTCTTTTTTATTTTTTTTTCTTCCGTATTCCTTTTAAATAAGGTTTATAGACGAGTCTAGACATATATTATTTTGAAAAATTGTGATCTACTTCTGATGGATCAAATCGACATTTTTTGCTTTCGTTTTTCTCTTTTATTGTCTTTTTTTATTTAGTATTTTCTTTAATTTTGTCTTTTATTGTCTTTTTTAACTATTTAGTATTTCGCTTAAATCAAATTTATACATTATTTAAATATCTCCAATCTCCTTTTGATCGAGCAACTAGACAGTTTTTCTTTCTTTTTTCGGCTTGTTTAGTGTTTATAAGTGTCACACATCAAAACAAGGGTCTAAAATTAGACTTGTTGAACTGGATCGAGATTAACAATTCGCCCTTGATATTCGTATTCAATCGCTACAATATATCTAACATAGTGAGAAGATATTTTGTTGTTATTTTCTTTCAATTTATTTTTTATTGTTTTTTTTTTGTTTAGTATTTTTCTTAAATCAAATTTATACATTATTTAAATATCTCTATTCTTCTTCTGATCGATCATATAGACATCTTTTCTTTCTTTGTTCTTTGTTCTTTTTTTTTCAGCCTGTTCAGAGTTTATAAATTTCACACATCAAAACAAAGGTCTTAAATAAACCTGTTAATCGATAATATCAATTGATCCATAATAACTATTACTACAATATCTCTAACTTCGTGAGAACATATTTTTTTCTTATTTTCCTTAATTTTCCCCTTTATTGATTTTTTTGTTTAGTATTTCTCTTAAATTAAATTTATAAATTATTTAAACAACTCTGTTCTCTTTTTAATCAACGAAATCAGCATTTTGCCTTTTTTGTTTAGTATGCTTCTTATCTAATGCATGCAATACTTAAAATATTCCGATCTACTTTGAAATGGCCAAATCGATATTTCTTGCCTTCGAACATTTTTTTTCTTATTTTCTTGAATTTTTTCCTCTTTTGCCTTTATTTTGTTTAGTATTTTCTTCAGTTAAACCTAAACATACGTTATTTAAAAATAATTGATCTAATTCTGATCGACCAAATCAACATTGTTTACCTTTTCTTTTTGCCTTATTTTATTTACTTTTTTCTTAGTTTGTTTAGTTTTAGTCCTAAATTAATTTTATTGAGAAGTCTAAAGCTAAATTATTTATACCTAAAGCTTTGTTCTATTTTTAATTAGCCACATCGATATTAACAATTCACTATGCATATACTTCCATTGTTTTTTAATTTTTTTTGCTTACTTTTCATTTTTTTTGAATTTTTTACTTACTTTTTCTCCTTTTTTATTTTGTAACTTTTGTTTTAATTTTTAGTTGTGCGGTTTATTAAGACTTTTTCGTTTTTTCCCAACATATTTAGTTCTTGAGATATTTAATAAAATTAACGTTGCACGTTCCCTTAAATGTCTGGATAACTAAGAGAGATATCCGTCAAAAATATTTCGTAAGACTGCGCTATTCTTTTGTCGTTCGAATTGGTTAGTTTGGGTTAATTCGAGTTAGTTTATAATTATTTACTGCGGATTTATAATTGAAACATTTTTCTTTTTCAGGTCGACTAAATAAATCAAAATGCCTTTCAAGCCAGCCGATAACCCAAAATGCCCCAAATGCCAAAAATCCGTGTACGCCGCCGAAGAGCGCGTAGCTGGAGGATACAAATTTCACAAATCCTGCTTTAAATGCGGTAAGTATCCACACATAAAATTCTCTCCATCCCTCATCACCATATTATATAAAATTCAACTCATAATAAATAGCATTTCCGATTAATCCGATTATATAAACGGTATCAAATCGGGCGATCGTGCAGGCCAAGCAGCCTTCCTAGGATTTATTTATAAAATTACAAGTCGGAAACTCGTGCCGACGCGCGACGATAAAAATAGATTTCTGAAAATAAACCGATGGTCTTTCAAACGAGCACGCGTACTTAACTTATAAAGAATTACAATTTTATGATTTATAGAACATGTTTGTTGGGTCTAAATTGATAGATCTATATGGTCATGCACGGAATTAATCAATTACATTGTCTTGAATCATTCCTTATTTGAGTCATAAATGTCTTCTCAAAATTCGATGTTTTCTCTCTTAAAGGTCTTTGTGGAAAGATGTTGGACTCCACCAACGTAACTGAACACGAAGCCGAACTTTACTGCAAGAACTGCCACGCCCGCAAATACGGACCTAAAGGGTACGGTTTCGGCGGCGGTGCCGGATGCCTCAGCATGGACACTGGCTCCCACCTCCAAGGGTAAGTTCACGTTTTGAGCAGTTTATTTCGGGATAAAATAGCCAAAGATCTGGCAACGTCGATGGATAGGACATGGCTTACGTATTTAATAGTTTTGATTATAGCAACCATGTCTATCGCTTGCCATTTCGTTGGGATGAACTGTTCCGATAAAGTACTGCAAATATGAAATGCCGACGTATATATTATGCAAAAAGTCCGGGATTTTATTCTAATAGCGTTGAAAGAAGCAATGAGTTGTCAGGAATAACAATACAAATATTGGGACCGTTTTCAACAAATAATTGCAATTTTAGGACCAAATTCAACACCCAATAACTCTGCAAATGGGTTGACAGAATTAAATGCTGCTTTGTGCGCTAGGAGGCTCATTTTATTGAGAAGCTAAGGCCTATATAACTTTTTGTTAAATTTGTCAATGCTTCATATACAGTAGCATTTCAAAAGTTCATAATTCATTTACGGTATTTCCCAGATTTTTAATGTATGTAAGTTACTGATCAGTTGCCTACAATAAAAAAAATATGGGACCGAATTCAACACCCAATAACTCTGGATTGGGCTGACGGAATTAATGCGGCTCTCTGCGCTAAGAGGCTCATTTTATTGAGAACGCTAAGGCCTATATAGCTTTTT
The DNA here is from genome assembly GCA_016904865.1 of Pissodes strobi. Lineage (NCBI taxonomy): Eukaryota > Metazoa > Arthropoda > Insecta > Coleoptera > Curculionidae > Pissodes > Pissodes strobi. Next base: position 91,121 of record MU183783.1, read on the forward strand.
GTGAAGTTTGTCAATGCTTCATATACAGGGGTATTTCAAAAATTCCTAATTCATTTTCAATATTTCCGAGATTTTCAATTTATGTAAGCTACTGATCAGTTGTCTGAAACAAATAATTTTATGGGACCGAATTCAACACTCAATAACTCTGTATTGGACTGGCGGAATTAAATACGGCTTTGTGCGCTAAGAGGCTAATTTTATTGAGAAGCTAAGGCCTATATAGCTGTTTGTAAAGCTTGTCAATGCTTCATATACAGGGGTATTTCAAAACTTCATAATTCATTTTCGATATTTCCCAGATTTTCAATTTATGTAAGCTACTGAGCAGTTGCCTGGAATAAATAAAATATTGGGACCGAATTCAACACCTAATAACTCTGGACTGAGTTGACGGAATCAAAAGCGGTTTTGTGCGCTACGAAGCTCATTTTATTGAGAAGCTAAGGCCTATATAGCTTTTTGTTAAATTTGTCAATGCTTCATATACAGGGGTATTTCAAAAGTTTCTAATTAATTTTCTGATCATTTGCCTGAAATAAATAATATTATGGGACCGAATTCAACATCTAATAACTCTGGACTGGGTTGACGAAATTAAATGCGGCTTTGTGCGCTAGGAGGCTCATTTTATTGAGAAGCTAAGGCCTATATAGCTTTTTGTAAAGTTTTTCAATACTTCATATACAGGGTATTTCAAAAGTTCATAATTCACCTTTGATATTTCCTGGATTTTCAATTTATGTAAGTTAATGATCAGGTGTCTGAAATAAATATTATTATGGGACCGAATTCAACACCCGATAACCCTTGACTGGGTTGACGAAATTAAATGCGGCTTTGTGCTCTAGAAAGCTTATTTTATTGAGAAAGCTAAGGCCTATATATTTTTTTGTTAAGTTTGTCAATGCTTCATATACAGGGGTATTTCAAAAGTTCATAATTCATTTTCGATATTTCCCAGATTTTCAATTTATGTAAGGTACTGATCAGTTGCCTGGAATAAATAAAATATTGGGACCCAATTCAACACCTAATAATTCTGGACTGAGTTGACGAAATTAAATGCGGCTTTGTGCGCTAGGAAGCTTATTTCATTGAGACACTAAGGCCTATATAGCTTTTTGTGAAATTTGTCAATGCTTCATATACACGGCTATTTCAAAACTTCATAATTCATTTTCGATATATCCCAGATTTTCAATTTATGTAAGCTACTGATCAGTTGCCTGGAATAAATAAAATATTGGGACCGAATTCAACACCTAATAATTCTAGACTGAGTTGACGGAATTAAATGCGGCTTCGTGCACTAGGAAGCTTATTTTCAAACTACTCATCAGAATGGCTGTGCATAAAATTGGCAAAGTTTTCAAATAAATTGGGACTTCTATCAAAAAAATTTCTAATATGCGTTTATTTATTTTAATTTTTAATGCTTCCTAGATTTTTAGTGTACAAACGCTACTGATTAGTTGCCTGTTATAAATAAAATTATGGGACCGAATTCAACACCCAATCATTCCGTACTGAGTTGGCGGAATTAAATGCGGCTTTGTGCACTAGGAAGCTTAATTTCAAATTACTCATCAGAATGGCTCGGCATAAAATTGGCAAAGTTTTCAAATAAACTGGGACTTCTATCAAAAAACTTCTAATATGCCTTTATTTATTTTAATTTATAATCCTTCCTAGGTTTTTAGTGTATAAACTCTACTGGTGAGTTGCCTGTAATAAATAAAATTATGGGACCGAATTCAAAGTATTTTAAAGGGGAACATAAAATATTCATCGGATAAATAAAATTGGTAGTTTTCAAAAAAACTTGGACTTCTAACAAAAACTCTCTATTATGATTTTATTTATTTTCATATTCAAAACCTCCTAGATTTTTAGTTTATAAACGCTACTGATCAGTTGCCTGGAACAAATAAAATATTGGGACCGAATTCAACACCCAAGAATTCTGGACTGAGATAACGGACTTAAATGCGGCTTTGTGCTCTAGAAGTTTCCAGTATTTTAAAGGAGAACATAAATTACTCATCAAAATAGCTTTACTTAAAATTGGTAAAGTTTTCAAAAATCTGGGACCTCTATCAAAACACTTCTAATATGCTTTTATTTACTTTAATTTTCAATGCCTCCTACATTTTTAGTTTATAAACGCTACTGATCAGTGCCTGAAATATATGAAATTATGGGACCAAATTCAACACATAATATCTCTGGACTGAGTTGACGGAATTAAATGCGACTTTGTGCGTTAGAAAGAGCTTTTTAGTATTTTAGAGGAGAACATAAATTACTCATCACAATAGCTTTGTATAAAATTGGAAAAATTTCAAGAAAACTGGGACTTCTATCAAAAAATTTCTAATGTGCTTTTATTTATTTTCATAATCAATACCTCCTAGATTTTAAGCTTATAAACGTTACTGATCAGTTGCCGGATATAAATAAAATTATGGGACCGAATTCAACTCCCAATATCTCTGGACTAAATTGACGGAATTAAATGCGGCTTTGTGCGCTGGGAAGTTTATTTTGAGTATCTTAAAGAGAAATATAAAATACTCATCAGAATAGCTTTACATAAAATTGGCAAAGTTTCAAAAAAAACTGGGACTTCTATCAAAACACTTCTAAAATGCCTTTATTTACTTCCATTTCAGTACCTCGTAGATTTTTGTTTTATAAACGTTGCTGATCAGTCGGGATTAATTGAAATTTTGGGACCCTAATGAACACGAAATTTAAATTATGGGACCGCAATTCAGCACCAATTTCTCTGGATTAGATTAAATAACTTAAATGCGGTTCTGTGTCCTGGAATGTATACTTTTATCGAAAAGCTAAGGCACCAATGGGTCTCTATGGAATTTGCCAGCGCCATATATACAATGAGACATTTTCAATATCTCATTGATTTTTGTTTTGTAAACTACTAATCATTTGTTGAGAATAATTTCAATTTTGGGACCCGATTCAACTAGTAATAGAGATCTTGGGACCCAATTCACCACCTAATATCTCTGGATTCAATTGATGAAATTAAAAACGGCTTTGTGCCGTGCCGAAAAAAAATAATAAAACGGTGAAAAGAGAGCATAGAATGAACCTAAGAATATGTTGAAGAAACCCTTACTACAACTTTGGCTTTTTAATAACTGGGACTCCTATCAAGAAAAACTTCCAGTACGCGTTTTTATTCATTATTTTCGGGATGTACAGATTATATAAATCAGTTTCCGAGAAGATTTGCAAATTTGGGACCCTATTCAACTCGAAATTGAAATTTTGGGACCGAATTCAACACCCAATATCTCCAGATAGGGTTGACGGAATTACATGCGGTTTTGTGCGTTTAGAACCTCATTTTATTGGGAAGTATGAGGGCTGTATCAAGGCATATATAATATACGAGGTGTTATAAAATACTAGTCGTTGATTAAATCCTGGATAATTTGCATATTTACAACACGCTCGCTTCGTAATTTTGCAGTATTTTATTACAGGAACAACAATTTAGTGGCAAAACTCCAAAAAAACACTTATCACATAAACGACTCTTTAAAAAGAGTTGATTCAAACAAAACACCTTTCAAAAATCCACATCCATCGTCCACTGTGCGTTGTGTCTGTCCATCGTACATTGTGTATGTAGAAGGTTTGGTTATCGGTTAATTTCAAGTAAATCTTTAATTGAGGGCTTCCTTTTCTTAGTCCTGTATTTTTTTTCTGCCTCAATACTGCGAGCTAACACCTCTGAATGCTTTTGTGTATGAAAAGAAAGGGGGGGGACCACCCTGTACATTTAGATTAGCCTATGCCAACATAAATTGTCGTGATTCAGGCTGTTGAGTAATGCAAATAGGTCTATATTTACATACAATTTCCGGTAGTAATAATATTAATACAAAGATCATTTGCATCGATGGTAATAATACATTTTTAATGTCGCATCAGGTGCTCCTTCATTGTGCATTCTCGTCATGAATATAAATATTAGAAATGTCTATATGCACGCCCTGGTGTCTAAAGGAAACCTACTTTTAATTTTGATTTTTATCATTATTAGCATAAGTACATGGCCTGTATAGAATTTAATAAAGCGTAGACCGGCCTGTGTAAAGCTTTATAAATCTTTAGAGAGATAGTACGAAATTCGGGGTTGGGAACCAAGAATTGTATTTTAGTCACCCTGTATATTTGAAAATCTTTATTTCTGGCATTTTTCTTAAATCAGTACAATTTTTGCGCCCTATGTATGCTCTCAAACCATCTAAAAGATAAAAATGTAATTTTAACAAAACTACGTGAGTAGTATAACTGGGGAGCTTCTGGACCCTCGAACCTCCCAAATCGGAAAAGAGGGTTTAACCGCGTCGACATTTTTTTTTTCATTCTAATAGATGGAAGTGAACCCACGAAGGCGACAATCAAACATTTATCTCTGTAAAATTTTCCCTCAAGTATTTCAGGCATTATATGTATCATTTGTAGATGAAAGAATTTTAAAACATTTGTTTACAATCAAATCAAATAATTTGCTTCTGAATATTCCGGTACTACCAATAAAGTTCGATTGTAAAACTTTTAAATAAAAAAATAAATAAAAAGCTTCGCCGTCTAATGTACAGGGTGTTTAAAAAGTACGGGATTGACTAGTTGCCTCAGTAAATATGCCCATGATTGGATGTTGTCAAATTTAACAATAATAGTGCTTTTAAATTAAATATCCTGTGTAAGTTGTATATAATTGTTTTTGAGTCATGGGGTATTAAGAGACAATTTTCTAGACATTCGTATTCGAGAGGTATTTGTAAAACTTTTTGCTGTAACTAACTATCCTCCTTTCTTTGGTAAATGTTAAATTAAAAAAATAATAATAAAAAGCGTCCTAATTGTAAGGGATGGTATGCTTGTAAGCCTAATATTCA
>MU183783.1:101063-122864 GCA_016904865.1 Pissodes strobi
ATAATAGATGTTACAATTACGATAACTACTCTTTAAGAGGTCTATTTAAATAATGAATAGGATCCCTTCTGTCCCAGGTCCAAGAACCTAACTAAAGGTAACTTGTTGACCCTAAAGAAGCTGAAGTGATCCTATTCACCACAAAATTACGCCACCTGTTTCAATGATACGTTAATATAAGTTCAATGATCCTTTAAGGATGGATAAAGGAATCTCTTTGCCAATGGGCGTATTACTATAGTAAAATAAAGATTTAGTATTTTTTACTGATTTCCATTAATCGACAGGGCTGGCACAAAATATGTTTCCGATGCGGAAATTGCGAGCGATGGTTGGATTCGACGTCACATTGTGACGGACCGGATGGTTTTGTATATTGCAATGGTACGCCACGTCGACTTGTAGATTTTTCCGCATGAATTTGAAAGTCGTGTTTTACTCCATGCACTTTGTGGCGTCTACCCTCTGTATCAGTGTATATTTTTATACCTTGTAAACCCAAATTTTACGTCCGGCGTCCGTACGAAACGTAACGCAGGGCGTAAAACCCACCTCTAATCACTTTTGGTCTGTATAATATTTTGAGAATGAATGTTTTCCTTCAAGGCGTTCCACAAGTCTTGCTTCAAATGCGGAGATTGCAGCAAGAGATTAGACTCTGTCAACGTTACCGAGGGTCCTGATAAAGACATCTACTGTAAAGGTACGTTGCTTTACAATTATGTTTGAGTTGCTCATTAACATCTACTACTATCAACAACCACATACAAACATGTGCGTTTACCGGGTATTTCAACAAGCACTGGAGTAGGTGTAGAGGTTATTTATGTTCGAGACCACAAAAAGATCCCTAATTAACAAAACAGGTAAAACAAATAGTAAAAACAGCATAACAGACAGTAAAACAGATATTAAACAGGCAGTAAAACAGCAAAATAGACAGAAACAGAAACCTAAACTGGATGATAATGTTTTGCTGTTTTACTGTCTCTTGCTGTTTTTACTGCTGTTTTGCTGTTTACTAGTGATTTATTTTTTTTTGGTCTTGAACATAACCTTTACACCTATTTAGAAGATATGTTAGTGTGCATTAGAGCCGAAAAACAAGGTACTAATAACATATGGCTTCCAAATAATTTATTTTCCTCATTCAGACCAGAGCAGGTATACAAAATGCTCATTCTCAGCAAATTATGATTATGAGACATTCATGAATAATTGATATCATTTGTTTTGTGTTGACATGCAGTTTGTTATGGAAAGAAGTTTGGTCCCAAAGGTTACGGATACGGCCAAGGTGGTGGCACTTTGCAAAGCGACACCGTCTCCGTCAGGTAATTAACCATGTCTGCCCCAAAGAGTTTTTGTTTGTTTTATAATATGCAAAATAGAAAAGTGCAGTCTAAGAGCTTTAGAATACTACAGCCAATGTATCACTCATACGAACTAAACCTTTACTTAAGTTATTTTGAACATCGCATTCCACCTTGAACCTGGAGAAGTAAAGTATTAAGGTGGATCAACTCTGTATAAATAATTATTAAAACTGGCAATTCTGACAGTATTCTGAAGCTCTAATACAACCAGCTGGCAGCTACTTTTGCAAAATAAGCTAATATAGTAAAATGTTTTATGTATAGCTTGCTATGCGCAGCGCTTTGGTCCACGCGGCATTGGCCACGCAGGAGGCTTATTCCTAGGGCTTATGTCGGACGCTTTGGATGCTGATTGGCAGAGGTATTATTTGTTAATCTAATTCCTTGCTGGCATGCATTTTTTTCCTCGTTTTGAATTTTATTCCCTTTTTGTGTTTTTGTTCGTACGTAATTATTAAGAATTTATTTTATTCATTTATTATATTCTGGGGCATTGATTTTGCATTTGCAGCATAAAACTTTGGGGGCAACGTAGCTACATTATTCTTAGACTTGCCCAAGTATGTTATTATATTTGTTGGCAATCTAGCTTAAATTTGATTTGTAAATATTCTTGATATTAAAAGTGCATCAATATTTATAAATATTTTAGCTTTTTGAAGTTTACAGTCCTAAACAGAACTAGGGACACTCTTTTACTAACCAATTCAGTTATATCAGCTGACGATTTCGGAAATAAAATGTAATATTAATCCCCTTTAGTGGACAAGCACCTAAGATCACGGTCATTGACACCGCTTGCATCAAGGCCGCCCCAGGTCAAGGATGTCCCCGTTGCGGAGGCGTCGTCTTCGCTGCCGAAGAAGTGTTGGCCAAGGGCCGACCATGGCATCGCAAGTGCTTCAAGTGCCATGACTGCAATAAGACTCTTGACTCCATCATCGCTTGCGATGGTCCCGACCGCGATGTGTACTGCAAGACTTGCTACGGCAAGAAGTGGGGCCCTCACGGTTACGGATTCGCTTGCGGCAGTGGTTTCTTGCAGACCGATGGGTTGAGGTAAGTTAAATCTTTTAGTTTGAGATATGAAAATTTGAGGTTATAAGAGAGGGACAAGAACTTGTTATTAGAAGTGGGTTTCTAAAGTAACTGTTGATCAAAATATAATTCGTAGATATCCATAATATTAAATCTTATAATTTCAGCGAGGACGAAATTTCTCAATCTCGACCATTCTACAATCCTGATACTACTTCCATCAAGGCTCCACCTGGTCAAGGATGCCCACGCTGCGGAGGTATGGTGTTCGCTGCTGAACAACAGCTCGCTAAGGGAACGGTGAGTTTACTTAATCTGCATATGTGTACAGTGAGTAATATCTAAAAGCAAATAATCCTTATAGATGTGGCACAAGAAGTGTTTCAATTGCGCCGAATGCCACCGTCCCTTGGACTCCACCCTCGCTTGCGACGGACCCGACAAGGAAGTCCATTGCCGCGCGTGTTACGCCAAACTGTTCGGACCCAAGGGATTCGGTTTCGGACACAGCCCTACGCTGATGTGCGGTGAAGGAACCGCCACTGCCATTCACGACCCCCGCCCCAACAGCGGCCCACGCGGGCCTCACGGACAGGGCTGCAAACGATGCGGTTTCGCCGTCTTCGCCGCTGAACAGATGGTCAGCAAGAGTGGACTCTTCCACAAGAGGTATATAGTGTTTATAATATTAATGCAGGTCTACAATATGTAACGTAATGTTGTGTACAGTATTCGAATTAAACATATCGATTTATACTTATTTAAAGTGCCTCTTGGTCAATAAGGATATGTGATATATTTGCAAAGCAACTTCAAAATTTGTTAGAAATTTTTGGAAATACTTGGTTATTTTAGCAGCATGCTAAACTAATCAGGGTTCTGAATACATCACTAAGTAGTTTAGCAGTTTGCTGAAGTGGCAAATTAAAGTTAAAGATAGTGGCCTCTAGTGTATTAAAGTTCATCTTCGTGATATGTGCCTACTGCTCAAAATCTTTTTTTTGGCCTCACCAATGATTATAGTATGAACCCTTACTTACGTTATTTTAAACGTTGCATTCTACCTTGAACCTGGCGCAGTAAAGTATTAGGGAGGATCAAATTTATATTCAGTATCCTATAGATTTTATATGGCTAGTTGACGGCTACTATTGAAATATTAGCTATAAAGTAAAATGTTTTAAGTACAACTTGCTGGGCGCAGCGCCTTGTCACACGCGGTATTGGCTACGTAAAAGACTTGGTCCTAGGGCTCATTTTAGATGCCTTTATGGTATACGGCAGTTCTAAAGGTGTTAGAACTTCGCAAAGCGACACTTCTTCTCTTGGGTAAAACGCAAAATTGAAGAGCATAGTCTTTAAGAGCTTTAGAATATTAATATGGTATATAGAGTAAATGTATAACAGTTATTTTATCCCCTTCCGAAATATTTCTTAGCAGCGCAATTGATCCAAGCGGTAACCAATACATATGTTATTTTAAACGATGCATCCCAACTTGAAGCTGGGGGCGTAAAGTATTAGGATGGATCAAATTCGTGTTCATCTTTACTAAAACTGACCAGTGACATTCTAAGGCTGGATCTTGATAAAATATACGATAGTTGCGAATTATTAAATTGGCTATATCTGGATCATTAATCACTTAAGGTACATTAATAATTGGCACATGTTAGAATAGAATAAAATAAAATTGAAGGGAGTTGGCGCTGGCGCTCTGCCACTGCAATCTACGCAGGTTTATTGTAGCACTCCGAACCATGCTTAGAAGACCTCATCCAGTCTGGTCTTCCTAATCAGACTCCACAAATGGAATACCGGCTCCTCCATATACCTTGCTGGTCTGGATTTGGTCTCTCTCTCAGCCTTGCATATCTGAGCCTGCAGAGAGCCTCACTCACACTCGCACCACATGTGTTTTGGAGTTTCCTCCTTCTACTGACAGAACCTGCAACGGCTATTATCTGCCAGGCCATGGTATTGCAGACCTTATGCAGGAGTTTCCTGTGGTTTCCTGGTATCATAATGGACTGCCGTGAGGTCTATGAGCGCCATGCCAGTGGCAAGTCCCTTTTCAAAGCCTTCCTCTATGTACTCTGTAAGATTATGCACCTGGCTCGTGCATGACCTTCCCGGTCTAAACCCGGCTTGTTGGGGTATAAGCTTATCGTCTAGGTGATCTTGCATTCGCTCGAGGATCAATCTCTTATAAAGTTTAAACAGATGGCACAGCAGTGAAATAGAGCGGTAGCTGTTAGGACATTCAGGATCTTTATCCGGTTTAAGGAGAGCAACAACCTTCGCGTTGCGCCATATTTTGGGAATTTTGAGAGTAGATCGGCAGTGGTTCATCAGCTCAAGAAGCCACCTCTTTGTTGTTGGTCCAAAATGTTTTATCTGCTCAGTCATTAGGTCGTCTACGCCTGGTGATTTTCCATTTTTCACCGAGTTCATTGCTGTGTTTAGTTCTTTGACATTAAAAGGGGGGTTCATTATACAGTGCCCCGTCAGCTGACCCACTAAAATTCTTATCTTTTTGCAACTCCTCTTAAGTAGATCTGCTGCGAATTTTGGAGAGCCGTGCTTTATGAACTGTTTGGTCTGTAGGTGCCCCGGTGTGCCACCACCAGTTTAGAGAATGTTTATCTATCCAACTTTTAACTGTTGTTTTGAAGATTCATCCTGCTATCCCGCAGTAGAGCTCAGATCCCAACGTAACCTTACTTGCTATTTTGTCGGCTTCTTCAAGGGTACTTATGCAGTCTTTAACTAGTCTAGATCTGACCTTGTGTGCACTAACTGCTTTTAAGGGGGCCTGAATGTCGGAGTATATGACACTACCCTCGGTCTTCTAATGTTCAATTTCTTTATCTCCATGGCGCAGTGTTGAATTGCCGCGACCTCTGCTTGGAACGCTGTGGCTTCACTGTCTATGTTTATGGAGATATTTGGGCTTGGTCCATGGACGCCGGCTCCCATCCCTTTACTGGTCTTAGAGCAGTCGGTATACCATGCTTGGTCTACTTTTATAGGAGCCCCCCTCCCATTCTTCTCTGCCTACAATTGTCACTGAGGAGGGTCTGTCAAACCCATAGGAGGGGGTTGTTTCATCTGATGGCATTTCGAAGAGATACTTGATCTTCTCGCTGTCATTTAGTTTCCAGCTTTTGGGCCCTTGCCATTCAATGATGGGCTTGTTACCTTGCTTGAGCCGGTATTGACACAAGCTACTTCCGAATAAGAAATCTTATGGTAATATGATGGTTCTTTACATTTTCAATTGTCTGTACTTAACGGAATATTCCCCAATAGCAAGATTGGCAGGAATTGGCTTATTTTGTAGCCTTCGCGTACATGAGACTTAAGTTCCATGGAAAATAAGTTAATAAACTAAAATATTTTAAATATCTTTCTATGCGCAGCGCTTTGTTCCGCGCGGTATTAACCACGTAAGATGCATTGTCCTAAGGCTTATTTTGGATGCTTTCACACGGTATTGGCCTTAAAAAGTGACAACTCTATGCAAAGAGACATCTTCTCTATCAGGTAATCAACGATACCTCCTGATAAGTTTTTGTTTGTTTTGTAAAACGCAAAATAGAAAAGTACAGTGTTTAAGAGCTTTAGAATACTGATATATTATCTATGGTAAATGTGTAACAGTTATTTTATCTCCCTCCGAACTGTTTCTTAGTCGCTCAATTGATTCAAGCAATTTAGTTATTTTAAACGATGCGTTTCAACTTGAAGCTGGTGGTGTAAAGTATTAGGCTGGATCAAATTCGTGCTCATCTTTATTACAACTGAACAGTGATATTCTAAGGCTGTTATAAGGGTGTTAAAACAATTTTTTTTCAATGTACCTTCTGCTTTGGATGCTTTTGATGCCATTTGACAAATCTTGATAAAATATACACATATTGTTAGAAACCAGATTGACTACATCCTGGTAAACAAAAGATACAGAAATAGTTGTACCTCGGTGAAAACATACCCTGGGATTGACCTACAATCAGATCATGTACCGCTAGTAGGAGTGTTTAAGATAAGACTTAAGAAGACAAAAAAGAAAATTGTCAACAGATATGACTTGAGGAAATTGAAAGAACCCATGATAAGACAATAAGCAGAAGCAGGATTCAATGACAACCTTAAACTAAACACCAGAATGAAAAATGTTAAAGATAAGCTATTGAGCTATGATAGAACCAAGAAGAAATCGTGGATGACGGAAGAAATCCTCCAACTAATGGAAGAAAGACGATTTGTTCAGAATAACCGTGATAAGTATAAGAACATCCAGAAAACAATTCAGACAAAAATTAGAGAAGCCAAAGAAAATGAATTAAGGAAGCAATGCGAAGAACTAGAAGCAAGAAAAATTTGATAATTTTAACGTTTATAGGAAAAAACAAATACAGTAAATCGACTAGTAGATTAGGAGGGAGTCGTCATTGTTAATAAAGGAGGTTAAAGATATTTGGAAGGGCTACGTTGAGCAAAAGATGACCGTCCAGAGGCACCGCAAATGGATTGCCAAACGGGTACGAGCATCATTGAAGAAGAGGTAAGAGCGGCCATGAAAGCAATGAAAGATGGCAAAGCACCAGGACCAGAAAACATAGAGGCAGAGTTCCTAAAGCTTCTCGATTGGGATAGCGTAAAATGGCTTACTTCCATTTTCAATCGAATCTATGACTTTGGTGATTTTCCCTCCCAATAGCTTAAAGCCGAATTTATCACATTGCCCAAGAAACCTGAAGCCAAATCATGTGGAAATTACAGAACAATAAGCCTAATGAGCCACATGCTGAAACTTTTTCTAAAAATAATACACAGAAGAATATATAAACTGTGTGAGGAACATATAACACCAACTCAGTTCGGGTTCAGAAATGCACTGGGTACACGTGAAGCCATGTTCAGCATTCAGGTACTCTGTTCTTGTTGATTCCGTTTCATCGGAATCAATTGACTCCGAGGTTTGTGGTCTGTTAACCGGAACCGTCTCATTACTAAATATGGAAGACGTTAGCAGAATAGAATTTAGAAAAGAAATAAAAAAAAAATTTCTGTTCGTACATATTTATACATGTATTCATTTATCCCCACTACTAAATTAAACCCAAGGCGAGTACTATATTTGCTTTAGGTTAGCTTAATAGAAATGTGCATATAATATTTTGTAGGTTATTTTTGGGTGGTGGTGGTTCGGGGGGAGGGGGGTCGGAACTTGGGTCATGGCACTCTACTTGAAGCAAAGATGTAGGTAATGAAAATGATCAAGTTTTTACAACAAAACTAATTTTGCAAGAAAAATCATTGAAACAGCAATGTAGCTAACGAAAAACCATACGAATTTCGCCTAATAATTTTTTGAAAAAATTAGTTAATGATATAATTATTATTAACTTTTACAACAAAGCTAATTTTACATGAAAACTCATTGGAAGAAAAATGTAGAGAAACGAAAAACATACATATTTCGTCCAACACTTTTTTTCCAATCTCCTACCGTTTTTGTCCTACGATTTTTTAATTACTAATTAATTGGAAAAATTTTTCTAAGCCCAATTTTTGGTCAAACACAAAAACTAATTTTACATGAAAACTTATTTGAAGTAAAATGTAGAGAAATGAAAAGCACACATATTTCGTCCAATACTTTTTTCCAATCTCCTACCGTTTTTGCCCTACGATTTTTTGATTACTATTTAATTGGAAAACATTTTTTAAGCCCAATTTTTGGTCACACAAAAACTAATTTTACATGAAAACTTATTTGAAGAAAAATGTAGAGAAATGAAAAGCACACATATTTCGTCTAATACTTTTTTCCGATCTCCTACCGTTTTTGTCCTACCATTTTTTAATTACTATTTAATTGGAAAAATTTTTCTGTCCCCAATTTTTGGCCAAACACAAAAACTAATTTTACATGAAAACTTATTTGAAGAAAAATGTAGAGAAATGAAAAGCACACATATTTCATCCAATACTCTTTTTCCAATCTCCTACCGTTTTCATCCTACGATTTTTTAATTTCATATTTAATTGGAAACATTTTTCTAATCCCAATTTTTGGTCAAACACAAAAACTAATTTTACATGAAAACTTATTTGAAGAAAAATGTAGAGAAATGAAAAGCACACATATTTCGTCCAATACTTTTTTTCCAATCTCCTACCGTTTTTGTCCTACGATTTTTTAATTACTATTTAATTGGAAAACATTTTTAAGCCCAATTTTTGGTCAAACACAAAAACTAATTTTACATGAAAACTTATTTGAAGAAAAATGTAGAGAAATGAAAAGCACACATATTTCGTCCAATACTTTTTTTCCGATCTCCCACCGTTTTTGTCCTACCATTTTTTAATTACTATTTAATTCGAAAAATGTTTGTCCCCCATTTTTGGTCAAACACAAAAACTAATTTTACATGAAAACTCATTTGAAGAAAAATGTAGAGAAATGAAAAGCACACATATTTCGTTCAATACTTTTTTCCAATCTCCTACCGTTTTTGTCCTACGATTTTTTAATTTCATATTTAATTGGAAAAATTTTTCTGTCCCCAATTTTTTGCCAAACACAACTAATTTTACATGAAAACTTATCTAAAGAAAAATGTAGAGAAATGAAAAGCACACATATGTCGTGGGCGGCCGGTTGTTTCTATTTTTTTAAGTCCCGATCTATAAATATAAAAATAATCGCATTTACGATTAAATCGTGATTAAAACAGCCGTATCTCGAAAACGGTAGAAGATTGGAAAAAAAGTATTGGACGAAATATGTGTGCTTTTAATTTCTCTACTCAGAGATGTAGAGATACAAATGTTGACATATACATACAACTATCAAAAAGCGTTCGATAGAGTACATCAGACAATGATAGACGTCTTGAAAAATATAGAGTTGGATGATGAAGATTTAAGAATAATAATTACAACCCTATATTGGAATCAGTTAGATAGCTTAGGGAAAGACAATAAGGATGAGGTCAGGATTTTTCGAGGTGTAAGACAGGGATGCATACTGTCTCCATGGATCTTTAATTTGTATGCAGAGCAAATATTTGGAGAGGCACTGGAAGATGCTGACGTGGGAGTTCTATAAAATGGAGAAAGGTTAAATAACATCCGATATGCAGATGACACTGTCTCGTTCGCTGACAGCCCGGAGGGTTTGCAGTTGTTGGTAGATAGAGTGACGATGAGTAGCAACAAGTACGGACTAGACATTAATAAAAACAAAACAAAAATTATGGTTATAAGTAAGGACACTCTGCCCAATTATAACATCGAGAGTAACGGCAAGCCTATTGAACGAGTGAGTAGATACACGTACCTTGGCACCAATATCAATGACCTATGGAACCACGCGCAAGAGATAAAGATCCGTATTGAGAAGGCCAGAGCAGTGTTCAGAAATATGAGTAAAATATTTAAGAACCACGACTTTACGTTACCTTAGAAAAAGGTAAGATTCCTACGCTGCTATGTGTTTTCAGTTCTGTTGTATGGGGTGGAGTCGCGGACACTTACCGAGGCAACAAGTAAAAGATTGGAAGCCTTTGAGATGGGGCTATATAGCCGGATACTAAGGGTGTCGTGGACAGACCGTGTCAAAAATGAAACGGTTTTACAGAGAATGAATAAACACAAAGAAATTCTAAACACCATCAAAATACGGAAACTCCGATACCTCGGTCATGTGATGAGAAATACAGACAGATATCTATTACTCCAAAATATCTTGCAGGGCAAAGTGAATGGAAAAAGAGGTATAGGAAGAAAGAGAATCTCTTGGCTGAAGAATCTCAGAACCTGGTTAGCAGTGACCACCACACAGTTGTTCAGAGCCGCGTTTAATAATGGTGATAGCTAATATGGTTGCCAACATCCGGAACGGATAGGAACTACTAGAAGAAGATACTTTAGTTATTTTAAACCATGCATTCTACCTTAAAGCTGGCGGAGTAAAGTATTAGGCTGGATCAAATTCGTATTAATTTTTATTATAACTGGCTAGTAATATTCTAAGGCGCTTATACAGCTAATCTAAAGTTTTAAGTGTACATTGGACTGTAGAAGCTCTATAACGTTTATTTTATCTCCACCCGAACTACTCCTTAGTCGCGCAATCGATCCAAGCTGTAGCCCATACTTTAGTTATTTTAAGCGATGCATTCTACCTTGAAGCTGGTGGAGTAAAGTATTAGGCTGGATCAAATTCGTATTCATCTTTATTAAAACTTGCTAGTGATATTCTAAGGCTATTATACAGCTAATAATCTAAAGTTTTAAGTATAACTTGGATGCCTTAGGTGCTATTTGGCAGATCTAAATAGCTAGGAATTGTTATTTTTATTAATTTTGTATTTCATGGCAATATGTTGTCTCTTAGCCTCACCAATGATTATATTATAGTAGGAACCCTTACTTACGTTATTTTAAACGTTGTATTCTACCTTGAACCTGGCGCAGTAAAGTATTAGGGTGGGTCAAATTTATATTCAGTGCCCTAAAGATTTTATATAGCTAGTTGGCGGCTACTTTTGAAAAACTAGCAATTAAAGTAAAATGTTTCAAGATAAAATAAAAAAGTATAGTTCTTAAGAGCCTTAGAATACTAATATGGTATCTACTACTGTTATTTTATCTCCCTTCGAACTATTTCTTTGTCGCGCAATCGATCTAAGCAGCAACTCATACTTTAGTTATTTTAAGCGATGCATTCTACCTTGAAGCGGGTGGAGTAAAGTATTAGGCTGGATCAAATTCGTATTCATCTTTATTAAAACTGACTAGTGATATTCTCAGGCTCTTATACAGCTTATAATCTAGTTTTAAGTATAACTTGGATGCCTTAGGTGCCATTTGACAGGAATCATTGGGACATTAGTTATTTCAGAACAAGGTTTATTAATTTTGTATTTCATAGACTTGTTTTGACCAAGAGACCCTTACAAACTCACCTTATATTAGTAAGGAACATATTGTAATAACCTCCAATCGATTTCAGGTGCTTCAGCTGCGCTGACTGTGGACGCTCCCTGGACTCGACCAATCAGAACGATGCCCCCAATGGTGAAATCTACTGTAGAGGTTGCTACGGCCGTCATTTTGGACCAAGAGGTGTCGGTTTCGGCATGGGCGCCGGCACTCTTACTATGGCCTAGAACCGTTCTAATACCTATTCTTTCTTAATCGATTCCCAATTTCAAGAACATGTACGATACCCAACAGGGTTGGGCTCCTTGCGGGAGTTCTTCAGTAAGGTTCTGACGACGAAAGGACGACGACGACAGGCCTGGACATTTAACAACTATTTAACGATCTCGTCTGATTTTCGTGATGAAGGACGTTCAAGAACTCTCGCCTCGAAGCGATTGATTAAGACTGTTGTAACATATTATTCATTACACTTAACTACATAAACAAGGATATCCCTGCTTATTAAACTAATAGCGCAAATTGAAATAAAATTATATATATACTAGTGTTAACATGTAAAGTTTAGCTTTATTTAAGGCACAATTTTTGAAAGGTATTTTTTAAATGATTTTTTATTTTATATATACAATTCCGCGACTTAACGAGACTCAGAGGGAACGTAAGACTCAGATCGCTGGCTTCCGGACGCCAGCCACAGGAACGGATAGATTCTTCCTTCGAACGATGCAGGTCGACCTGAGAAAACTTTTTTTGTATATATCTACACTGGCCATTTTTATGGTCTATATCGAACGGACGCTTAGCGCTTTGCAAACATGTAACGTTTTCGCTGTATATTATACGAATTTTTTGTTTAGATGTAAATCTTGCATTAAATAAATAAAATTTTGAAATGTCATGGATCATCTTTTATTTATCTATGCCCTTATTGCGCCAGTACTATCACAAGGATACGAAATACTTAAATCTGTAGTACCAAAGCGATAGAGATGTTAGTGGCAAATATCTAAAAATAAACAGAAACTCAACAAATAAATAAACACCAAACATGAATACTCGAAGAACGGCTAAGAGATCTGGGGAGGAAAACCACATAACCAAATTCTTCCAGGGTAAGCACAATTACACGGAAATGGGAAGGGAAATTATATCAAAGAAAAAAATGGGTTCTATTAATTTTGGTCACGTTTATTGCCCTTCAGGTCATACTAATCCTGGTCGCAAATCAAACCTTAATTTTTAATAATTAAAATGTAAAATAATTAACAGTGTCTAGACAGACCATAATCGAAAGAAAGTTCAAATGTTTTCCGAATTTCACAGCTGTTACATAGGTCACTAGCACTTGTTTCATTCTTGTAGTAAAGTTAAGCGCATCTGGTGAATTATAGTCAATGGGGACGATGCCTTCTGAAGGGTACCGTCATCATGAAGTTCTGGTGAAGAAAGAAATAATAAAAGGTACGGATCACGATGGTCTAAGCTCAGCTCACCTTCCTTATTGACAGGTGAGACAATCCGACGCTTGGCGAATTCTGCTTCGCAATGATAGGAAAAGCCGACATCGAAGGATCAAAAAGCGACGTCCAGCAAACAAACATTTATTATTCTGTACCAGCTATGTTCGGAAGAACTAATGGGCCTGCTGGAATTTCAGAGCAATATAGTTCAACATTATCTTGTCGGAAAGGAGAAATCGCAATTCAGGAGTCGTCGACCTGGTCATGTACCCGTCACTGTAAGGAAAGTGCAAGATGAACATTACCCAGACAAAATGTCTGCTCAACTAAGATGTACGCAGTGCCATAAGAAAGCAAGATGGCGCTGCGAAAAGTGTCAAGTAACATTGTTATACACAATGTTCTCGCTCTATAGAGCGAGACTGTTTTAAAAAATATCATTCCTAATTCTTATTCTGTTTTCTGTCAATAATAAAGTTTGTCACAACATTATTTCTTCATAGTGTTTCCTCCCATTGTCCCCATCTGAGTACACCTATATATTATCACTATTATCAATTTTCGCATATGTTACATTTTATTTTTTGTTCAATTTGAGTTTATAAATGATATCCTTGAATCAAAATTAAAATATCAATCAAAAAATTTCATGGGCGTTAATGGGTTAATTAAAAATAAAAATAATTAAAAGTGTCTAGACTGACCATAATCGAACGAAAGTTCAAAAACTTTTCCGAATTTCACAGCTATTAAATAGGTCACTAGCACTTGTTTCATTCTTGCAGTAAAGTTAAGGACATCTGGTGAATTATAGTCAATGGGGACGTTGCCTTCTGAAGGGTACCTTCATCATGAAGTCATCTGGTTAAGAAAGAAATACTAAATGGTACGGATTGGAGTGCCGCAGGAAAGATACGGACTCCCGAAGTTGTAATTGTTTAACTGCCTACAACTGAATATCCCGGGTGTATGATACGATATTTGGTTGAAATTGATTTCTACGCTTTTGTGTGATGTCTGAGTGCATGAGAATATCCAGATGTACGTACACGCGAATAACAATGTATTGGTGTTGAAGGAATAAGTTGTAGAGAGGGTACCGAGTTAAGTCGATGATTAATTGGCAAATCCATATTTCGCTCGACTAACCCAAACTAAGCGGGACTAACCCAAACTATCAAGGTGTGAATACTCGATTCATTGGAACAGTTTGCACGTGGAAAGAGAATCAAGACGTTGCCCGGGTCACATCAAAGTAATTTAGATTTGCGCGCGCATCACATTATTAATTAACACATGAATTTAGATTTGTATTTTTCACTTCACGCATAGCCCTCCGCTCGCTTCGCTCGCGGGTCTTTCCGGCACCACACCGGTCTCGGCGTCCATACTTCGAAAAACTATTTTTCGAATGAAAACAAAGATCTAAGCCGAGGGGCTATTATATTTTTAATAATGCAAGTCGATTGCAATATATTGTCACGATTTGAATTTTTTAACTGTGACGCCACGCCTTATTTAGCGTGTAGGAGAGTAGCTCAGATTTAGGAACGCGCTACGTCAAGTTGATAAGAGATAATAAAGGAGACACATCGATAAAAACAATATTTACAAACAAACCTAACAACGGTTAAACTGTATACTAATAAAGGCGTGTTTAAGATTATAAATGAATTAACAGTTTCCACTATACCCAATTAATATGAAATGCATATCTTCTCGAGGGAGGCTTAGTTCAAAGTTTTTCTAGCATGCGACGTCACTTTTATTAATAAAGTTTATGTGAGCGAAGTTTTATTTAGGTATTTGTTCTGATATTTATAAAGTCTTTCTGGTTTAAGTTTGTCACAAATTGTTGAGGCACTTTCACTACTTTTTAAAACTCCCCAAAAACTATCCCTTTACTGGAAATTCTGATACTTCACTCGTAAATTCGACTCTCTCTATACTTTTAGTAGCCCCCGAATGCCGTATACCTGTGCATACGTTAATCCAGGTTAGGTAAGGACCTGATCGCCATATGCCTGTGCATAGGTGGTCACAGATATGGGGGTTGTGGGATAGAACAACTAGAAGTGGACGTACCTGTGTACTGCCCCGCAACTAGATTGAGCGGAATTGAGAGACCCGAAAGCCTGATGAACTTGGCGTTTGCCTGCGTATTTATATGTTACAAAATGCTGATGGCTGCATCATTAGGGATTAAAATCGCTCCCGTCGACCGCTCAAGTTGTTTATAATTAACATTGAATGTTTATATAACATTTGTCAAGTTCAAGTTCAAACTTACGACAGGGTGATATTTAATTAATGCTCTTAAGTAGTTCATTCCCCCTCCTTGATAACGTTGGATCCCAAGGTTTTAACCTGACTTATTTGCTTTAAAAGAGAGAAAACAGACCTAATTTCGAGAAGACATAAGACATATTGCATTGCACCTAATTGTATTATAATTTAATATATATTTCGTCAGTGGACTTGTTCTGGCTTAGGTCCATCCATTTGCATTTCTTTTTGTAGTCTCCTATGCGGTCGTAAGTTCTTGTGTGGTTTGACTCGCTCCTTGTGCTAGTTATAGGTACATGAAACAAAAGAAAAATAGTTTTACAAGTTATATTAACAATGTTATAATCTTAACCTATGTTTTCTTATTTGGAACGTTTTTAGTTGTCTTATTAACCAAATCACAATTCTTTAAACCCGGCTTTTACTAGAGATGTATTATTTCAAAATTTATTTGCTTCTATGGAAAACAACGTTTTACGTCTTAGTATTCATTGTGTTAATAAAGCAACTACGTGACAAACGTATTATTTAAATACGGTTCTGTTTTTAACTTATTACTAATTATATATGATAAAAAAATTCTCCCTATTTCTTTTCTTTAATCTTACTAATATATTATACCTTATACTTAATGCAAACCTATCCGTTTTGAGTTTTATGTCTATGGACAATAAATTGCCTCTTATATGATATCTCCTCTGTTAAGATGCGTCCATCCCAACAGAGGTGATCTTAATTCATTGTCTTTATATTTGTTAGTTTTTTGGAAAAAGGTCTGTTAATGGGGTATATGTATAAAGATAATGCATTTTTTCCCTTGGCATTAAAAATCCAACATATTGCGGCTCTGTCTTAAAATAAACTACCCATCCTATATTAACAATATTACGTTATGTTAAACTTATTTCTTGTTAGAATAAAATCCCAAAAGCCGGGCCTGTCTATATTCTATTTAACCATTGTTATTTATTTCTGATTTTCTGATTTTCTGATATCTAAAACTTGCTGACATTGTATATCAAATCCATATATTTAATTAAACATATGATCAAATTACTTAATTTATTTTACTTGCTGACGTAATTCAACATGCTAGCTTTGTTTAAAGTAATGAAATATCTTTGCAACATATCATATGTCTTTATGAATCCTATTATTTGTACGTGTTAATGCGATCTGGTGTTACTTTATAATAATGATATTCAAATTACATTTCTATTATTACAGTAAACATGATGTAAATTAACTTAATAAATGAAAACTATACGTTACGCTTTTAGCTGTTTCTCATAGATGGCGACTGAATAAGTCATTGTTTGCAGATTCCTTCGCTGTCGGCTGTCGGACGTTCCCTTTAAGTAGTTTGTTTTTGTGTTGCGGACTGCTTTAGAAAAAAGGCATATTCACTAGGATTCCCAGGACTTGTCGAATTCGAAGTGGTTTCGTTCTGGCAATTAATCTGTAGATATTGAGTTTCTTGAAACTTCTTCTCCAAAACAATAGTGGTCCATTCTTTGGTGTCCAAAAAGGTTCTATTTCGGAAATAGAGTCCTAGTTTATACTGATACTCGATGCGTGGTATTATGGATAAGTGCAGAAAGCAGGGGAAGCCAAGATCCATTTGTGGGAAAGGTATAAGACTACAAATTGTGCATATATATTTACTACCTAATGTGGTTTATAAACAAAACCTTTATGATTAACAATTGCAGTTAGCGCTATGTAACTTGAACTTAGCCAAACCATGGTTGTCGTTATAATGAATCGATATTACTTTGGCAGACCTTTTATACAGAAAGAACAAGTGCCCTGTGATGTCGGAGGACCATCAACTTGAGTTCTCCAATCAGGTCGATTGTAATGGACGAAACATGGTAATTTAATTCGTAAATCAAAGTTCTATCTATATTCAACAGGAAGTTCTTCCCAAATACATAAAAGGGAATACGATATTTGCCACTGCGCAACTCCTCCACGGCTCCAAACTCTAAAGGGACTTGGGAGCTACTAAATACACAACGCAATGGATGGGTCCAAATGGGTTTGTAAAAATTGTATGATCACGTGTCTGACTGTCGACTTTCAGAAGGTAATACATAGTCTGGATACAGAATCTGTAGGCATGTACTTGAAGTCAAAAAGCAAATGAGGAGAATTATGATATTATTTTACTGTTTTGGATTGAAATAAAACAAACATTTCGCTTAGGCGTGGTTTTTAATAACTCAGCACTTACACTCCGGTATTATTTGCAATCCACTGCCTCACGGCAGGCACGGAAGCGTACACCCCAGGGTAACCGGGTTGAGCACATCCTCTGCCCCAAGAGACGATTCCAATCAAAACCCCATCGACTACCAGTGGACCACCAGAGTCACCTTGACAGGCATCTCTTCCTCCGTAGGGGGATCCTGCGCACATCATGTTGTAGGTGATGTTCGCTGAAAGAATATTAATTAATCTACTCACTATTCATGTATCTTCGCTAATAATACTCACTAGGTCTATAATATTCGTTGCAGCTCTCGTTACTGATCCAGGGCGCAGTTACTACGTGAAGCCTCAAAGGGCTAGGGCCTCCTTGTGTAAGATCGCCCCATCCGGTAATTACGCAAGAGGCACCTGGAATTTCCTGCTGCAAAAATACATATTTTATTTGGTACGTTAATTTTCAGGAAACCGGAAAGTATTGTCCTCTTTGTAGTGGGGATCAAATTAATATAAAAACCCTTCTGGATGGAGAGACAAAACATTAAACTGAAGCGGTGAACTTGATCTCATTAGAAATGTCGTATTAATGTAATGGATTACCTGTTCTTACTTGTCAGGTAACCGGACATACCTAGTAATCTATTACTCCGCCTGGAACCCAATATAAATAGTTTTAATACGTTTTTCAGCAAATATCCACCCATATTGCGATGAGGAATAAAAAAACGAGAAACAGTAAGAAAAGTTGATAAAACGACGTTGATTGTTTCATAATACGCTAAATGGAAAAAATACAGTCTTTAAGAGCTGTAGAAGCTTAGGCGCGCAATTGATTCAAGCTGTAACCCATACTTTAATTATTTTAAACGATGCATTCTACCTTGAAGCTGGTGAAGTAAAGTATTAGGCTGGATCAAATTCGTATTCATCTTTAATAAAACTGGCTAGTGATATTCTAAGGCTCTTATACAGCTAATAATCTAAAGTTTTAAGTATAACTTGAACTGTAGAGGCTCTATAACGTTTATTATATCTCCACCAGAACAACTTCTTAGTTGCGCAACTGATTCAAGCTGTAGTCCATACTTTAGTTATTTTAAAGGATGCATTCTACCTTGAAGCTGGTGGAGTAAAGTATTAGGCTGGATCAAGTTCGTGTTTATTTTTATTAAAACTGGCTAATGACATTCTAAGGCTCTTATACAGCCAATAATGTAAATTTGTAAGTATAACTTAGATGCGTCAGTGCTATTTGACAGATTTTGATAATTAAGCAAAATTAATTCCCATTTCAGAACAAGATAATATTTCATGGCAATATGTCGGCTCTTTACACTTTCAATTACTTGTACTTCAGTACCTTTATACACCATTTTTCATTCGCAAGATTGGAGAGGATTGATAGAGATAGAGAACGCTTAAAAAAATAATTTAATTTTTAGAATTTAAATATCCTTGAACTTTCTTCTTCCGGCGTATATTTCGTAGACTTGTTTTTACCAAGGGACCCTTAAAAGTTAAACATATTGTAATAATCTCCTGAGTTTTTAACCTAAACCAATTTCCCTACACAGAATTGTTGTAGTAGGTAAAAACCGAAATGTAACCGTCTTCAACCTCCCTTGTTAGGAAGGTTTTGCATTTCAACTTTTTTTAAATTATGCTTAAAATTATCTAATTACGGGTTAAACCGTTGATCGATTCGGGCAGCATGCCACTGGACAATGTTTTTGCTTATCCTCCTTTCTCCACCGATGGTCTTACCACAAGCAACCCTATGTCTGAGCTTAAATTTCGCGATTGTTACATGTAAAACTCCATAAGAAAATTTAAGGGCCATCCTGCATTCTAAGGACACCGACCCGACCTGTATCAGACCTGTCTAAATCTGTGTCAGATCTGCATCAGTCCTGTTTACAGCTCGATACATCTTTACACAACTGTAGACAGGTCTAATACAGGTTTTAACAGGTCTGATACAGGTTTGAAACAGCTTAAAAGAAGTCTGAATGCAGTTTTAGATATGTATAAAAATAGGTACATATTTTATAAAATTTCAATAGAAAGTTAAACTGCACGTTAGGGGGGTGAGTTCGCAGCTGCGGTATATAAGGTTCAGTGACGTGGCACACGGGCTTACCACCACATTTGAGCTTAACTGTTACTGTTACTGAACAAAATTAATTCGAAATTAATTTGACCACTGTGTAGCTTTAGACAGGTCTAATACAGGTTTCGTACAACTATAAACAGATCAGATGCAGGTCTCTATACAGACTTAGACAGGTCTGATATAGGCCTGTATACAATTTTAGACTGATTTAAAATTTCATATATTTTCTCAAATTTTAATAGAAATGTGTGCGTTTCTCTCTATATCGAGTTCAGTGGCGTGTCCGAAAGGCTCACCACAATTTTTGAGTGTAATTGTTTCTTTAACTGATTAAATGAATTTCAAATTAATCTCATCAACTGTGCAGCGGGTGGCCAATACTAAGAGAATACGTCGGGCCGCTGTGTCTTAGAAACCATTAATCGTCTTAGTAAAAACATATACGTTATACGTTATACCCGCTAGAGGGCGTGATATTGATAATCGCTTAGAACAACGTGATATTATTCACAATTTATCTAGTTGCAAATATTCGTATTGTAACCTTGAGAAAGCGGTGGGACAAAGGTAAACCTTTGATGGTTAGGTTTAATGGAAGCTGCATAAGAGCCTTACAATATCATTAGCTAGTTTTAATAAAGATAAACACGAATTTGATCCAGCACAATACTTCACTTCACCTGCTTCAAGTTAGAATGCAACGTTTAAAATGACTTAAGTATGGGTTACTCAAAAAATTTTGCATTTGTTTTAATTGTAAATGGATATCAATATTTTCTCTAACAAATGTTTGCCTTCTTAAATTAACCTATACATTAGTGATGAGCTTTTAGGACACGTCACTGAGAAATATTTTTTACGTTTTTCTCTATATCGAGTTCAGTGATGAACTCTTCGGGTTCGCCACCATATCTGAGTTTAACCAGCACTCTAACTGACCCAAACTAATACAATTTTAAACATATCTAATATAGGTGCGATACAGCTTTAGATACTGGGTTGATGCAGCTTTGAACAGTTGGTTGCAGTTTTAGACAGGTATAATAGAAAGTTAAACTAACTTATAGTGATGAGGCTTTGGGGCAGGCCACTGAGGAATATTTTTAATTTTTTTCTCTATATTAAATTCGGGCTTCTGAGTTTAGTTCTACTATTACTGATTAAAATTAATTCGAAATTAATTTGACCACTTTGTATATTTAGACAGGTCTGAGACAGCTTTAGACATATCTGCCACAGATTTCTGTACATTTTTAAACAGGTCTGATAGAACTGTGGACGGGTTTGATCTAGGTCTAATACAGCTTCAAACAGGCACGTATAAAATGTTAAGCAAGTATAAAATTTTATATATTTTATAAAGTTTTGAAAGTTACATTGTACGTTGGTGGTGAGGCCCTAAAGCACGCCACTATGAGCTATCTTCCATTTCTCTCTATATCGATATCAATACAGATTTCATACAGCATTAAATAGATCTGATGCAGGCCTCTATACAGCTTTAGGCAGGTCTGATATAGGCTTGTATACAGTTTTACACAGTTATAAAATTTTATCTATGTCATGATTGCGTCTCCCTCTATATCGAGGTCAGTGTAGTGCCCAAAGGGCTCACCACCAGCTTTAAAAGTTGTATAAGAGCCTTAGAATATCTTTAGCTAGGTTTAATGAAGATGGGCACGACTTTGATCCAGCACATTACTTTGCTCCACCCGCCTCAAGTTAGAATGCAACGTTTAAAATAACATAAGTACGGGTTTTTAAAAGTTTTAAAGAGATGTCAATATTTTTCTAACAAATGTTTGCCTTCTTAAGGCTTATTCGGTTACTAAGTATTTTCATAAGTGGTACCTGGTCTGCGGGCGGTAATGGTACCGGCTGAATGGTATCGGTGAAAGTGAGCTCCCAGGACAGTTGAATTAGACTGATGTCGTAATCGAATATGTTGGAGGTAGTTCCGTACCCGAAGTGTTCAACGATTCTGGAAACGGCCACCACGTCCCCTTCGGCCATAACGAATGACGTACCTAAGCGGACGGTGAACACATAAATTGGTGTAAACTCTGTGAAACTAAAAATAAAATAAACATGAATTATTAGGCATGAAAGATGATTTACTCCATAATTACGTAAACTTATATACTGGTAGTTTGATTAATACTCACAGCCTGGTACAATGGGCCGCACTCAGTACCCATCTGTTTGATATTATGGCACCTCCACAAATATGCCTGTAGTGATATTGCAGCGACACCTGATACGGATAGTTCAATATGTACGTTGCGGATCCACCCACGATCTTGTCTCCTTGGTCTTCTAAAAAAAAGGGAATCATTTCATTACAAATTTATAT
>MU183783.1:157310-175446 GCA_016904865.1 Pissodes strobi
CATGATAGGATGAAATAAAAAGAATGAAGTGAAATAAAACGAAACAAACAATTTTTAAATGTAAAAGTGAATATAAAAGTGCAATAAAATAACATTAAAGCAGGATATGAAACAATAAAATGAAAGAAGCGAAATGAAACAAAAGCAAAACATATAAAGTTTTATAAAGTAAACTGAATTTAAATGAAACAAAAGCAAGTTTTGAATTTAAATTCAAACGTGCTGAAATTTCGAACTCTAGTGTTTTTCTTATCTCATGGTATCGAATAAAAAGCACAACAAACGTATTAAAAATTCCTAATTAAAAACTAGCTTTAAATATAAAGTAAATATAAAGATAAAATAAAATCAAAGTAGGACGGAATAAATATAATGAAAGAAATGAAACAAAAGCATAATACTTATATTACTTCAAAGTATAATAAAATTGAAATATTATTTAAAAATTAGAAGCAAATTAAAAAAAAACTCTAATAAATTAAGGTATAAGATTGAATAAAATTAAAATAAAGTGAAACAAAAGCAGAGCACCCTGTATAGTTACAGATACAGTGAAATAAAATTAAGCGAAATGTAATTAAAATGAAATAAAATGAGAAGAAAATTAAATGAAAGCAAAATGAAGGCAAACAAATTGAAAAATACAGTAAATGTTGAAATTTAATAATTCTCTCTAATAATTCTAATAATTTCATATCTAAATTAATCGAACAATTCTTAATTAAAAATTATCTTGGGCACCGCCAAGGCCAATTAAACTGCTCGCCAATTGAAACGCGAAATGCGGTTTTCAAAACTAAAATTGACGTGAATCCACAAATATCGATAATTTTGCATTAAGGCGCGTGCTTTGTATGGAGTTTTCTTATATTTTATTTGAAAGCGGAAAGGGCCCGAGTCACTTCTTACCATAAGATCTAAAACAACGTATACGAGTTGGGTATAATCGGCATGTTTTGTACTATACAGTGTGTCCATTTAGAGCCTACTTTCTCGAAACTAAAACTCTAAGGTTTCTTGGTTGTGAAAGGTACAAATATTTGTAATCAAAATTTTGTGCAGTACAAAATTTTCTAGAAAAGCGGCAACACCACCAAATTCTCCATAGAAATGAAATTTCACGTTTTTTAAGGGTTTCAGTATATACGATAAAACAGTTCTAATATGAGCTTCTTAATGGTATTCCGAAAGATATGATAAAAACATCATGTTAAAAAGAAGGAATTTTCAATTAGAAAAGTAACGATGTTTAAAAAAAAATGTTTATTTGAAAAGCTCTCGGTTTTCATAACATCAAACGTCTTTGAAAAACTTATACGGACGGACGAACGTTTCTAAATAAACCGATCCTATTTTTAAGTATTCTCAGAGCTGCGTAAACAAGAGTATTAAAAACACTTTTCTAGAATTCACCGATCTATTAATAACTGTGTGTGTTTTACGAAATTGCTGAGAAACTAAATATTATAAAATATTATCGGAGTTGGCAAGCGACACGGGTTTAAACAGGTTGCGTTTATAATAGAGCTTTGCACCTGTCGGTCATTAAAGTTTCTTTGTCCGAAAAATATCGTTTTCAAAGCATTTGTATGATCAACTATCTAAGGAAAATTTTAAGTCTCCTGTTAATTGCCAGGGGTGATATCAAGATGCTATTTTTGATGTGCCCTGTAGTTTTGCAAGGATTTTTAAAACAAATTTTATATTTCATTTTCTTCACCAAAAAAGCAATTTCTAAGTGAGGTCTTAACATAGCCCTGTATATGAAACAAATATTTATTAGTAGCGTTAAATATAGAAACAGGAAGCATAAATACAGCCTGTAACAGAAATTAGATAGAAATTACGAAATTGCCTACATAATATTTAGTAGAGGAACGCACGCATGTAATTTAATGGAGAAATTTTGAAACACAGTTTATTTCCTGTGCATAAATAATATTGCAATGGTGCAAGCTCGAGATGTGATTTACAGGGCGGCCAAGATAGTATGACAGGCGAACGAGATATTTCTCGTTTCAATTCATGAGCAGTTTATTCCGGAAGGTAAGGCCTCAAACACATACAGCGCCAGCGTTGCGTTTAGAAAAACGACCAAATAAATTAGTGGTTTTTTGACGATTTGAGCAGTAAATTCAAGCAGGTCAACGTTATTACGAACGACAGTAATTAACGAACAAAAAACATTATTGTAAATGCAACTTAATTCTTTTTTTGCCGCGTCCAATGAGAGGCCCTGTAAATTATCGGGCCTCGACCTAATGGTTCCTGCGAGCGTTATCGTTATTGGAGGAGGCGCAATCGAACTTGTTTTTCGTGTCATTAAGCCCAAAATACATCTATTTCTCCATGAAGTAATTAATAAATTTAAATATAAAATGCATTTGTCAATAAGCGCGCCGAAAGTCGAGGCGGCAATGGTTGATTGGTAACTATCAACGGGTAATTTTTAACTAAAACGCATTTACTTCCCGAAAACGACCATTGATCACATGGACCTAGATCAGGATTTCTTGCAGGCCTCTTGTAAAATACTGGGTTATTTTATTGGCAATGTGTTCCCTAACTTGTTACATCATAATAATAAGCAATTCAAAATTTATATTTTAAGTAACAAACAGTAGTCCTGCGAGAAATCCTGCGCTAAGTCCAAGTGATAAAGTCAAAGAAAAAATTAAAAGGACCGACAAAAGCTTGCATAATAAATAAATTATAATATTGTACTATTCTTTGGCGCGTTATACACTTTTATTGATTATTGTTTCTTGTAATTAGTTGCTTCCGTCGTTTTGTTATTTTTTTAATGCTTTATATTGTCTTTAATATTTACTATTTATTGGAGCTAATTTTTATGATATGCATTTTTATTAATCTTACTAATGCTCTTTTTGATTTGTTGTCTCCGCTGTTTCGTTAATTGTTTTCTAGGTTTTATATTACTTTCTAAATGCTTTACTTATCTTATAGCTATATGTATTATTTGGTGGCTCAAATTTTAATGTTATACACTTTCATTGGTCTTATTAATGCTTCTTTTCATCTATTGTTTCTGTTCTTTCGTTATTTATTTTTTTAAAGTATTATATTGTTTTCTAAATTATGTGTATTTCTTATACTTATATGCGCTATTTATTGGCTCTAATTTTTATGTTGTACATTTTAATTGACCTTAATAATGCTTCTTTTGATTTGATTTGTTGTTTCCGTTCTTTCGTTATTTATTGAAGTTAAACTTAGCGAGGGTAAAGTCAGAAAAAATGCTTATCAAAGTAAAATGCCCCCGTATTCCCCACCTCCCCCTCCCGTCTGGCCAGGAAAGGGGGAGAAGGGAAAAAAACTAAAAGAAAATAATTTCGGGAGAGCGGGAATAGCTACGGGGTCGAAATTTTGACTATACGGAGGGGGGGCGGGGGAGACCGGGGCTCTAATTTAAGGGGAGATTTTGGGGAAAAATGTTTTTTGCCGATATGTGTTCAACGGACCCTCGGATCGAAAATCTCCACCAACTCAAATTAACACAAAAATTTTCAAAAAAATGGAAAAAATTGAAAAAAATGTAAAAAATTGTTTGGAAAGTTAATAAAAGTATTACAAAACGAAATAAGAAAAAAGAAACGCGGTTTTTGGCGAAAAAAAGACGAAGGAGTTCAGCTACAAGGTCGAGGATGGCAAAAAAGGGAAGAAAAAAATGCTGTATGAAAAAAGAACAAACATTTTTGAAAAGATGGGAACACATGTTAAAAAACGTAAAAGAAATGTCGGTAAGTTAATAAAAGTACTATAAAAAAAAAGAAATAAAAAATTAAAAAAAAAACTAAAACAAGAGATTGTTCGGAAAGTGAATAAAAGTATTTTAAAATTCAAATAACAAAAAAAAAATTAAAAAAAAAATATTCGGAAAGTTAATAAGAGTATTATAAAACGAAATAAAGAAAGAAATAGTAAAAAAGTTAGAGAAGCGCGGTTTTCGGCGAAAAAAAGGCGTAGGAGTTCAGGTACGAGGTCGGGGATGGCAAAAATGGGAGAAAAAAATGCTTTATAAAAAAAACAATTTTTTTTGAAAAAATGGGAAAACTTTTTAAAAAACGTAAAAAAATGTTCGGAAAGTTAATAAAATTATTATAAAACGAAATAAGAAAAAATTATAATAAAAAACAAAAACAAAAGATTGTTCGGAAAGTTAATAAAAGTATTATAAAACCAAATAAGAAAGAAAAAGTAATAAAAAAAAGAAAAAATTGTTTGGAAAGTTAATAAGAGTATTATAAAACGAAATAAAGAAAAAAATAATAAAAAAAAGTTAGAGAAACGCGATTTTCAGCGATAAAAAAACTGAAAAAAAGGGAAAAAACATAAAAAAAAGTGTCGAAATCGGGTGCAAAAGTTGAGAGAAAAGCTTAAAAAATGGAAACTCAATTCCTTATATCTCTTTCAGAAGTTTCACTAGAGTTGTGTGCTTATAAAGGTGGAGCACATATATTTTTTAATGCTTTGTATTGGGGTCTAAATTCCTTGTATTTCTCATAAATAACTATATGTACTATTTATTGGCTCTTATTTTTATGTTATACACTTTTGTTGGACTTATTAATGCTTCTATCCAATTGATGCTTCTGTTGTTTCTTTATTTATCTTTTAATGCTTTATATATATTTTTTTAATTCACTATATCTCTTATATTTATATATATTATTTATTGCGGCTAATTTTTATGCTTCATTTATTCTTTTCGTTGCTTCGTTATTTATTTTCTTAATGCTTTATATTGCTTTTTAAATTCTTTGTATTTCTTATATTTATATACGCTATTTATTGGTCCTTATTTTTATGTTCTGCGCTTTGATTTGCCTTATTAAGGTTTCTTTTTATTTGTTATTTGTGTTGTTTCGTTATTTATTTTTTAAATATTTTATTTTTTTATTATATTTTTTGTATTTTATACTCTCTTGTCTCAATTTTTAACGTCACACGTGTAAGTAAGTAGAAAGTTGCCTACCAGCAAAAATCATAATTTCCATTTGAAAAAAAAGTATTATATTTTATATGAAAAAACCAAACCAGAAATGTTCTGCAAAATTACATCACAAAAAATTTAACATTAAAAAAATAATAAAAATAATAAAATTAAAAAATAATATGACTGGCAATATATATGCTAAAAATGTTCTTCTTACTCTGTTATATCATAAAAAATTAAAAATAAGAACAAAAAATATATATACAAAATTAACACCAGAAATAATGTCCTACACAACTGGTTAAATCAGAAAAAAATAGAATAAAAAATGCAATAAAAGAATATAAAATAAAACATTTTAAACATCGAAGAGTCAGTTTTGAGAGTATAATTTATATTTTACATATTATGTCACGTATTTTTTGTTGGTCTTTTTTTTGTTTTTTATGTTATGCACTTTTCACTGAATTTTTGAATTTTTCTTTCGATTCGTTTGGAAAAAGATGTGTTATTTTATATATATTTTGTATTCCTTATGTTTTATTATTATTTCTGTTGGCCTTTTTGTTT
The DNA here is from genome assembly GCA_016904865.1 of Pissodes strobi. Classification (NCBI taxonomy): domain Eukaryota; kingdom Metazoa; phylum Arthropoda; class Insecta; order Coleoptera; family Curculionidae; genus Pissodes; species Pissodes strobi. Next base: position 162,838 of record MU183783.1, read on the forward strand.
CTTATGTTATGCACTCTTCACTACTTTTTTGTTTGTTTCTATTGTTTAAAAATAGGTGTGTTATTTTATATATATTTTTTGTGTTCCTTATGTTTTATTATTATTTAACAAGTTAATGGAAACGTTTCTATTCAATCAATGTTTTAGAACTTTTTATCGCTTTTTTATTATACAGAGGGTGTTTTTCTTACTCTGTTATATCATATAAAAATTAGCAAATAAGAACAAAAAAATATACATACAGAATTGCACCAGAAATAATGGCCTTAACAATTGGTTAAATCAGAAAAAAATATATAAAAAATTTAATTAAAGAATACACAATAAAACATTTTTAAATTGGAAAACCGCGGCCGGTTCGAGAGCATAATTTATATTTTATTTATTATATTACGTGCTTTTGTTGACCTTTTTAATTTTCAAACTATGCACTTTTTACCTTTTGATTTGGTTGCTTCTATTGTTCTGTTAATTAAAATTCTTAGAAATACATAAGTTAATTTTTAATTTCTTTAATTTTTTTTGCATTTTTTCTATTTAATTATTTATTGCCAGCTGTATTATATTTTTAATCAATTTTTTTAGGATTTTCTTATTGATTTCTTTAATGTTCTTACGATATTTTGAATTAATAAGGATATGTAGGAGTATGAATGAGTATTATACCAGTGCGTTTCAAATATTCCGTAAAATGTTCAAAATTTTTGAACTCAGAAGACAAAATATATAGATAGAGCATGTTCCTGGTATTATACAGCGCGTCCCGAAAAAATAACCAAAATATTCTGACTTGTTTTGATATCGTTGCCATATATTACTCTCGAAAAATAAAAAACATTTTTCTCAGTGTATATATTATAGTAATTTGTTAAACCGTTTAACTTTTTTCTCAGTGTATAAGGTGCTTTCAGGATGTATGTACAATTCTAAAATATTTTTGTAATCCTTTGCGGCGTAGCCAAATTGTTATTTTTGTTGACAAATTATATTCTTTTTTAATAACCTTCGATTATATTCAACTTGAATTTAACAAGTATTTTGTGAACGTAGCCGAGAATATGAAAAATATGAAGTAATATTTATTTTAAAATTATTAAACATCATTATCAAAGTATAAATATTTCAAGAAAAAAAATCACACTATGGCAACGTCGCGAAGGATCATAAAAATATTATTAGTTGAATAATTAAATGTATGGGTTGTGTTCAGGGTGAACCTCCCCCTTCTAACTTCTTTAATACCAACTAATTGCGAATGACTCACTTGGTGATGTTCTCCATGAATTTGAATTGTCCACCGGAGGTGTTGATCTTGGGTACGGATCCGGGCGCGAGTTTGTTGATCAACTGGCAGAGGATGGTGCCGTCCTTGAGAACGTCTTCGTAGGCTTGACCTGGGGGGAATTTAGCGCCCAAGACGGTTTCGATCCATGCTTGGGCTTCTTTGTCTTGTTGTGGGTCACGCTTCGCGGCGATCTATCGGACGCGTAATTAATTTATTAATAATGTGTCAAGTTAGTTATTTAGAGATTTTTATGTAAAAATATACAGGATGTCCGCGTAGTCATCAAATTTTTAGTATTATCGGGATGTGTAAATGAAATTAAATATTAGGTTTTATAGCGCCTTTAAATGATATAAAAGCCTTTAAAAAACGTTATAAAGTGCTTTTGCAAAAGTGTTTAAGAAAATTAATGCCAATTAGCTTTAAAAATTTTCATATTTTTAAAATTATTTGATTTAATAATATTTTTCTTCTCATTTTGGTTTAATTATTTTTAATTCTTCAATTTTTTTTAAATTTATTACATTTATTGTTAATGAAATTTTCTCGAAAAATTTACAAATAATTCCCAATTTTATCTTGCCCATGTAAAGGGTGGTCCACCGAAAGGTGAGTCGAATAATATCCAGTCTTCCGGTTTAATAGATTTTTGAAAAGCCTGTATTGTATTTAATACTGTTTAATTTTTGAGATAATCGACCGTTGTCAACGATGAAAACTATGCTGCGCCACTGATATTCTTGAATTATATATACCTATACATATTTTTTTTGAAAATCCTCATTTTGAAAATGCGGGTAATGATCAATAACTCAATTTAAACATGTCCTTAGCCTAATCAAATTAAAATTCTTTGCAGACGCCACTGGTAATTTTCCAGAAATTATTAAATTTTGAATTATTTATTATTTATAATTTTTTTAAAAAATAGTTAAGCAACCGATATAAAAGAAAATAAACATCATGTTGTTCCAGGCCTATTGTTATTCCAAAGAAACCAAAATATAGAGGGCAAGTGTACTCACTTTGGCTTGGACTGCACGTTCCAGAGACATGTTTGGTGTGAGTTTGGCACTGAGAGGTGAAGCGACGAAATTCAACACCCAACTAAACTACTCGTCGAACGGGATTTTCGCTTTTATACGAGGTCGAGTTTTTGAATCAACCTACAGGATTTTAACGTCGATGTGGAAAACTCAAGCGGGGTGCTAAATTTAGATCGCGATTCAGATTATTTCTTTTAATCCGAATTTTCACACTTTGTAATCGTGGCTCTGAAAGTATTTCGATTAGCGTGAGGGGCCAGTTAAAAATTTTATTGTTATCAACAAGTTTACTCATCACAGCTTGGGAGTGTATTAATAGGACGTGTCTGCTGTTGAATTATGCTTTTACAGATTTGGTAAACGAGAAAACCAAATTTGGGACAGCCTGTGAAAATTTTTACTTTATTTTGCACTCTTTTTCAAAGGCTAATTTAGCAGCGAATGTTATAAATAAAGTTTTATGAATATACCACTAAGTGGACGTCTCGATCTCCAGACCTATCTCTATTGGATTATTTTTTATGAAGGCACAGTTAAGAAATTTGGATCATATCAAATCAACGAGGGTAATGGAACAACGATTCCAAAAATTCTAACAACATAATAACGATATCGTCATATATTGATTATAATACATAGTATATTAATACTTCTCCAATTTATTCCTGGTAAAATCCAATAATTTACATCTATATTCCGTTGGAATGATTGCATCTTAAGGCAATTAAGTGCGCTAAATCATGAGATAATAGCATATAGCTCTGATTTAACAAAGTGCGCTAACTGCTCCATTAGTCCCGAATGTCCAGTCTACAAGTTCAAACTAGACAAGATACAATACAAACCACAATCATGCAGCTATAAACCAGCATCGCCACTCTCTGGAAACGAAGAAATCCCACAGGAGCAGCCATTCGATATACTGAAGGCCAAACATACAACAAGAGGAGAAGTGAAGGACAATTGAATGCTAGTACGCATATAGTGTAAATAGTGCTTCATAAAACCCTAAAGCAAATGCATCTTCTTCATCCTTCAATAGGCTCTCGAGCGCTAAGTAATCTAATCAATCTGGATTAACTATACTTCGCTATAAACAAGTTTGAATCGATGTTAAAGATGCTCTAGATCATGCAAGGATCGATAGACAAATTTTCTAAACAAAATTTATATACAATTTCTAATTCCCGGATTGGATAAAGTTATCTTTAAACTAATTGCGGACATCTATCATCACAAAATGCCGTATTATTTCGGTTCTAAATTCATTTTCTATAATATCGTATGTAATTTTATTAATTTTTTGGGTGGCTATGACATATCGAGATTCTACTTGCGTACGCGTTATTTAGCGACACTATTGTTGGACCAACTAGCGATGTGCGCTACGAACCATTATTGCTATCGATCTTTGACTAAAATTTATGAATGAGATGGAGCATTGAGATCGTAGGATATTGGCTGGTTTAAAATTTAGTCACTACGATTGGCAGTGGTGAGGTGTCCTGATAGGACAGCTTGGAAGTTTAGCTTTTTATAAAACAGCAAATATATGTTTTAAATCCGCACATAATGGACTGAAGATAGAAAGCGCTAGAAATATTGACAAGTGACGTGCCCGACAGGTTGGCCACCAATGTAAATCTTATCTTTCTATAAAAATAGGAAATATGTATTTTTTAATTCATATTGAACTTACATAGTTAAACTCTACGTTGGCAACGAGCCCTTCAAGCACGCCACTGATTATGACATTTATTTCTAGATTCAAAAGCTATTGAGCAATTTAAGGAAATATTTATTTTGAATATGTTTCACTACCTTGAAAACTTGACACAATTTGGCAACTCTGTCACCCAAAAGACAGCCATTATTTCCTAATTTAACTGATCTTGCATCTCTACTAGTTGCCCGTACTGGTACGACCAAATTTTGGACACCTTACTCCCCAGATCTGTCACTATGAGATTAATTTTTGTAAAAAAAACAATTTAGACCGGTTAAGAAACTCGAAACATGTCAAATCAATTTGGGCAACAATGAGTTAAAGATGGTTCGATATGAAAAGTCTTTAAATATTGATTAAATTTGAAAATAAGACACACATAAGAATGGTATTGTCATATATTGATCATAGCACATAGTACATTAGTACTTTTTCACTTAATTCCGGGTAAAATCCAACAATTTACATCCTCATTTCCTTGGAATCATTTGGCCGCCTGTTTTGACATTATCCTTTCAGGTTATTGTCCTACGGAAAGGGTGAACGGGTCACGCATGTGCTTGCCATATTCTAAAAGTAAATGTGCAATATTAAGAGGGTTTTAGGAGGTTAAACTTCAATCTTATTTCGAGAACATGCTTATTTGGTGGTTAATTAATTTTGTAAAATATATACCTTGTATGGTAGTAGTAGATCCTAATTGCAGTACATTCTTGGGGCAATTGCATTGTATTTGCCAAATTTCTAGACGGTTTGCTATTGTTCACTTTTGCTTAAATTGGCAGTCCTCAATGTTGATTTTTTTTTAATTAATTTTGCTTTCCTAAAAGAAACGGTGTTGATCATAGCCTTTAAAGTGTAAAACGAGAATGAAATAGCCATCAAAACAAGCTCAAAATATGTCATTTTGGAACAGTTAACCTCACCTTGCCTTATAATTGACGCTTCATAGTGGATGATAATTGCGGACGTCTACCATCATAAAATGCCGTATTATTTCGGTTGTAAATTGATGTTCTATAATACCGTATTCAATTTGATTATTGTTATGGGTGGCTATGACATTTAGAGAATCTATTTGTAATTTGGGCTTGACATTTCTGCCTTACAAAGGCCGTAAAATGCGTAATTTAGCAGTACTGTTGTTCGATCAACTAGGGATGTGCGCTACGAACTCTGATTGCTATCGATCTCTGACTAAATTTTATGAATGAAATGCGGCATTAAGCTCGTAGGAGATTGGCTGTTTTAAAATTTGGAAGAAAACTTTCGGCCTACTATTCTGCTACTTAAATTTTCGTTCACCGTTCTGTCAAGAATGAATTTAAAAAATTTAAAAATGAGAGGTGTTTAAATATTGGTTAGATTTGAACATAAGACACACATAAGAATGGTATTGTTATATATTGATCATAGTACATTAATACTTCTCCACTTATTTCCGGGTAAAATCCAGCAATTTACTTCCTCATTTCCTTGTACTTTTTTAACCGTTTGCTCTGACAATATCCTTTTGTTTCATTGTCCTTTGGAAAGGGTGAACTGGTCACACATGTGCTTGCCATATCTAAAAGTAAATGTTTGACATCAAGAAGGTTTCAGGAGGTTAAACTCCAATTTTGTTTCGAGAACATGCTTATTTCGAGGTTAATTAATTTTGTAAAATATATACCTTGTATGGGAGTAGTAAATCCTAATTGCAGTGCATTCTTGGGACAATTGCATTTTATTTGCCAAATTCCTAGACGGGTTATCCTTGTTCTCTTTTGCTTAAATTGGCAGTCCTCAATGTTGAATTTTTGAATTTATTTTCCTAAGAGAAACGGTGTTGATTATAGCTTTTAAAGCTTAAAACGAGACTGAAATATCCATCAAAACAAGCTCACAATATGCCATTTTGGAACAGTTAACCCCACCTTATCTTATAATTGACGCTTCATAGTGGAAGATAATTGCGGACGTCTACCATCATAAAATGCCGTATTATTTCGGTTCTAAATTAATTTTCTATAATATCCTATTAAATTTTATTTATTTTTTTTGAGTGGCTATGACATTTCGAAAATCTACTTGTCATTTAGACTTAACATTTTTGCCTCACACAGGCCGTAAAGTGCCTATTTTAGCGGTACTATTGTTCGATCCACTAGCGATGTGCGCCACGAACCATGACTGTTATCGATCGATGATTTTTAAATATTGTTTTTACAGGTACTGCTATCAAACATGACAAAACCTGAGGGGTTTAGATCTCGGATGTCGTCATAGCTCAGGGAACAGGTTGTAAGAAAAACTTGGACGGAATTCTATGAGGGAAATGTAGCATTAAATTCGTAGGGGATTGGCTGCCTTAAAATTTGGAAGAAAACTTGCGGTGAAACTTGCGCGTAGCTTTATTGCCTTTCTTTACCTGCATCGATGGAAATTAAACAAGGAAAACTTTTGCGATTGGCAATATATATTTTCCGCTACCTTGGAAACTTGACACAATTTGACAACACTGCCACCGTAACTTTAACTGGTCTTGTATCTACTAGTTAGGTACCTGTGCCGGTACGACCAAATTTGGGACAACATGCGTAATGTAGTAGTGAATTTTCTAAATAAATTTGATGAAGATACCACTAAACGCCTCACTGCCCAGATCTGTCACTATGGGATTAACTTTTGTGAAGATATCACTTAGAACAAAAAGAATGCACGGGATATTTTATTTAAATTATGCACCTTCGCCTACTATTCTGCTATTTAAATTTCAAATTAATTTTCGTTCACCATTTTGTCAAGAATGAGCTAAAACATTTTCGAAATTAAAATTAAATTTTAAAATAAGACACACATCAGAATGGTATTTTAATATATTGATCATAGTGCATAGTACATTAATACTTCTCCACTTAATTCCGGGTAAAATTCAGCAATTTACATCCTCATTTCCTTGTACGTTTTTAACCGTCTTCTCTGACAATATCCATTTGTTTCATTGTCCTCCGGAAAGGGTGAACGGGCCACGCATGTGCTTGCCTTATCTAAAAGTAAATATTTGATACCAAAAGGGTTTCAGGAGGTTAAACGACAATTTTACTTCGAGAACATGCTTAATTCGTGGTTAATTAATTTTGTAAAATATATATCTACCTTGTATGGGAGCAGTAGATCCTAATTGCAGTGCATTCTTTGGGCAATTGCATTTTATTTTGCGGATCTCAATATTGATTTTGTGATTCTTTTTTCTTTTATTTCTTTAACTTTCCTAAGAGAAACGGGGTTGATTGGAGCTTGGAAAGTGTAAAACGAGGCTGTAATAGTTATGAAAACAAGCTCAAAATACGTAATTTTGGAACAGTTAACCTCACCTTGCCTTATAAATGTTTTTTCACGGTGGAGATAATTGCGAACATCTACCCATCATGAAATGCCGTATTATTTCGACTCTCTTCTTTGTTCAACTAACTAGGAATGTGCACTACGAACCATGTCCGAAGGGTTTGCCACAATCCTAAACCTTAATTTTAGAGTATTTTCCAATTCATATTGAACTTACAAATTTAAACTCTACGTTGCTGGCGAGCCCTTCAAGCGCGCCACTGACCATGACCTTTATTTATAGATTCATAGGTAATTGAGGAATTTAAGAAAATAATTTTGAAATATGTTTACATATTCCCCACTACCTCAGCTATTTGACACAATTTGTCAACACTGTCACCGTTCTACTTTAATTGATCTTGTATCTCTACTAGTTGCGCATACCAGCACGACCAAATTCTAAATAAAGTTTTATAAAGATGGAGTATTTTATAATCGTTTCCTCATGGTAGAAGTTAATTGCGGACATCAACCATCATAAAATGCCGTATTATTTCGATTCTAAATTGATTTTATATTGTATTATTCAATTTTATAAATTTTTCGCTCACCTATGACAATTCATGGATCCAATTGTCATCTGGACTTGACATTTCTGCCTTACGCAGGTCCTAAAAGGCTTATTTTAGTTGCACTAACTAGCAATGTGCACTACGAACCATATTCGAAGGGTTTGCCACCAACGTAAATCTTAACTTTTAATAAAAGTATTTTGAACTTGCAAAGTTAAACTCTACGTTGGTGGCGAGCCCTTCAAGCGCGCCACTGACCATGAAATTTATTTCTAGATTCCAAGGCAAGTAAGGAATTTTAAAAAAATAATTCTGAAATATGTTTACATATTCCCCACTACCTCAGATATTTGACACAATTTGACAACACTGTAACCGAAAAAAATATAACTAATTTCTAATTTAATTGATCTTGTATCCCTACTAGTTGCTCATACCAGCACGACCAAATTCTATATAAAGTTTTATACCTAAAGATAGATTATTTTATAATCGTTACCTCATGGTAGAAGTTAATTGCGGACATCTACCATCATAAAATGCCGTATTATTTCGGATCTAAATTGATTTTTTATAATGTATTAATAAATTTTATAATATTTATGCGCAACTGTGTCAATGCATGGATCCAATTGTCACCTGGACTTGACAGTTCTGTCTTGCGCGGGTCCTAAAAGTCCTAAAACTAGGGATGTGCGCTACGAACCATGCTTGTTATCGATTTCTAATTTATTTTGAGACTGCTTGTTGTTAACTATTATTAGATATTACACCGTGTGATTTATCTATTAAAAATTTAGGCAACCATTGAAACTTGTTTGGCTCCCCATATATTTTGATTGGACAAGCGGTGGCATCCAAATTTGGCCATCTTTCCTGTATATCTGGATATTTGGACTTTGTTTTGAATATAATTATTAGTGAGCCGCTTCGATACTTTTGGAGCATCCCTTGTGGCCATTTTTTAGACAGAAGGATATGTAATTAACATATTAAATAAAATACAGGTGTAATTAAACAATTATTTATTTATTTATTCATTTACATAAATTGACTATACGAAACCTTCTGGTACGATATCGCTAAATACAGATTCTTCTTGTAAAATTGTTGGCTAGCCGCCTTTCGGACTCATTTTTTCGTTAAAAAACGAAAAGGAACACCACATTTATACAAAACAACTGGCATATTTTATTAGATACCATAAAATGAGGAGAAGATCAAAATATTCAATAAACTTTGAAAAATAGGAAGGTAAATTGTTTTAATAAGAAGAGAGTGCAAAAAATTAAATATCGCATACTTTTTGAACTATCCTCGTAGTAAAATAAATTAATACAGTGGGAGTGCAAACAGTAATTTATCTCCCTCTATTGTGTTGTTTAGAGGGGACGCCACTGTAGGTGCGGGTTAAGTGACGTACTAAGCTTGGGGCTGCCCCTTTCAGTACAACCGTACTAGATTTTGTACAATACAGCCACTTTTAGTACACTAGCACACTAATGGCGTTTTTAGTACAATTTAAATTAATTAATTTACTTTAGGTTAGTGGACTTAAAGATTTTCACCTCCAACAGAGGGCGTCAGTGTAAGTGCAGGTTAAGTAACGTGCTACGGAGAGAGTATTATTTTTTACTTTTTGAACTCTCGTCGTACTAAAATATTTTTTGAAAAATACATCGAGAGTGCCAAAAGTAATTTTTTTATAATTCTAGACTTCTGCAGTGCACGATCGTGTAATTTATTTCTCTTAGAAAGGACACCACTGTACGTGCAAGTCAAGTAGTGACGTACTAAACTCGGGGCTGCCCGTTACAGTACAACTGTACTACATTTTGTACAATACGGCTGCTTTTAGTAAGCCAGCGCACTAATTTACTTTAGGTTAGTGGACTTAGGATTTTCGCCGCCAACAGATGGCGACAGTAGGTCTGTTCCAACTGACCATGAAAACCGTACATGGGACGGTAATTTCCAGTGGTATAATTCGTTTGTCAACATGACAGGTTATTTATCGCCTTCAAAAGTGAAATTGACAACTAGAAATGACGGTCCCTCGTACGGTTTTCAAGTCGGTTGGAACAAGCCTAGTGTAAGTGCAGGTTAATATGAGTAATGTCTGCTGACAAATCTGATAGATATTAATTTCGTCAATTTGTTATTAAATAATAGGTCTACAATTCGTAATAAACATAAAATATTTCAATGGAAAGTTAAACTCCACGCCACTGGACTGCAGATAGATAAAGCCAAAAGCAATGGCCCAGTGGCGTGCCCGAAGGGTTCGCCACCAACGTAATGCTTAACTTTCTATTAAAAAAGGAAATATATGATATTGAACTTAAAAAATTAAACTCTACGTTCAGTGGCGTGCCCGAAAAAAATTGAAAATAATTCAAAGATGGTATGTTATCTATTTTAATACTCATCAGACAATTCTCTAAGCTTCTTGAAATTAAACATTTCGAGCACGCCACTGCATGATTATGTCAACCACAAAAAGTAACAAAGAGTGTCGATTCAATGTTAAACCAAAGCTCAGAGGCGTACGCGACTTAAAGTTTAATTTTCGAGTTTAGACAATAAGTCTTAAGCTTCAACATTAGCGCAAAACAACTATATTTAGTACGGCAGTACGCCACTGCACAATTTAATACTGAAAAAATAAATAAATTCAGTTCCTTTAAATTACCAAATAAATGCATTGTAAAAACTAACAAAGGAACTAACCTAACTTGAATTTAGTACAATGGCAGCCGACTCTAGTACAATATGAGACTTAAAGGCAGCCCTGACTAAACTAACCTAAATTATTTTGGCTTCGTCACAGTGTTTGCACGTTCCAGTGTCTCTATAAATATGGAAAATTTAATTGCTTCATTTTCGAAACCAATGAAGAAAATTTGCTTAAATAACATAAAAAAATAAAGTAGAGCTGTCTATTTATGTGTTAAGATTAGTACAATCAACCAGGAACGCATTAGCGCAACAGGGACAGTATTTTAAAGACCCTACTTTGGGCAACTGCGCCAGTCCGTCCCTGCATCCAATATAGTTCCAGTGGCGCACCAGTTTACAAACACGGACTTTAGATATTTGCCCTCTTCGCAAATTTACCAGTTTTGTTTTAGTATACGAGCCTATTACTATCTTAACTTAATTTGGACGATTTACAAAAAAATTTACAAATATTTACATCACTAGAAAAGTCACAAAATTTACAAAATATTACAATTGTCTGTTGCATCTCACATCCCCGCTTGGTTAAGGAAACCAAGAATTTGTTGCGTTGTATTAAGCAATTTGTATAATAGTATACAATGCATTGAAATTAGAATCCATTACACCCATACAAGGTATTTATAAAATTAAAGAATCGTGGGACCATTCACGTAAAGCCCATTACAGCCTTGTATTAGCTCCCTATATTAGAGACGTTTCGCCCATCCGGTAAACGTTAACCGTAATAACTGAAATTAACTAATAGAGGATATAAGACGTGACAATTCTATTCTACCAATAACGTATAGTAACTATTGCCAATGCGTTACGATTCGAAAATTCAAACCGTGACTGCCATTTATTTATAATTAAATATAATTTCTTTCATAGCAAACATTTACAACGACAATATAATTTTTACTCTCGTAAAAAAAATTAACAATATATACCCATATACAAAAATCATCCGTATACAAATCGTATAACTAGATAAATTCAGATTGACGACGGATTTACTCTTAATCGGTATTTGATACGAATTATTACATGTTATGTCTTTATTTAGTTTCGCTATAATAGAGAGAACAATAGCGGACAACGTCCGTTAGTTTATCATCTGGGAATAGTCACAAGGTATCTTAATTAACCACGAGATTTTATTTGAGTTAATTTGGGTTAGCTAGACCGTTCTCATGTATCAGACAGAGACATAAAATATAGTATATCCCAAATTGGATCGTCTCTATTGGGATAGTGTAAATTGAGGAATTTATTGCCTAAATTAATTATTATTTAATTTTGATAAAATTAGTAGTAAATAAATGGTATATTTAGTGTGAATTATTAAATTTATATTTAATGTAAATTATTAAATTAAATTTAGTGTGAATAATTTAATAATCATTTAATTAAGAAAGAGCAGGAAAAATTTATAACGCGTTTTCTGAATTTATTTATATTTATTTATTTAAATTTTGGAGAGGATCGAATTCGGGACACTCTGTACTTACAGGGTTTTCATTCATATCTTGAATCTTATCTACTGCGTTTAATATAAAAAACAGAGAAAAACTGTTTATACTAAAGTTGAAGCCTTATCTCTGTATTATACTTCTGACCTATCAGAATATAAACAAACGAAGATCGAAAAACAAAAAATTAAGTTTAGCTTAATTTTTTTTAAAATATACACTCATTGCTACTTAATTCAGCCGTTTTTAAGACATTTAAGATTAAAATATTGAAATTGAGATCTAGATTGTGTTGAAAAACAAAATTATTTTTGTTTTATCAAACTTAAGTTTTGATACATACGTCAACATGGTGTGCCAAAATTTAAATTAAAAATATTGATATGGAGATCTAGATTGCCTTGAATAGACACCATGTTAACGTAAAGTTCAATACGTATTCAAATCTAAGTTTATTAATTAATTGAAAAACAAAATG
>MU183783.1:175456-206598 GCA_016904865.1 Pissodes strobi
GATATCGTAGAGATATGCACAAATTTGTCTTATTATTTGTAAACGTGTTGTTTTTGTAGACGAATAGATGCCAGATGCAATTTATGCACCATTTACCGGATAGTTTCAGATAAGCGGAACGTTCTTTAATATGCTACTCTATTATTAAATATGTTTAACCATGTATAAATGACTGGCAAACGAAAATGGCATCCTGGCTCTCAGGAAAAGTGTCTAGATGCGGCAACGTTGCTGATACATATTTATAAAATATTATTTGTAAACACTAAAGACGTTAAATATTCGCCTAATATTAGTTTCCAGTATAACCGGAAGTGTGAACTATTTTTAACTTCCGGTTAAGCCGAAGGAAAGTTCACGACATCTAACGAACACAAGAATGTGTAATATCCGTTTGGATTCTGCGTCAAATGTCAATTTTTAAACGTGAATCTTTCGAACACAAACCATATTTTTCGGAAATTTACAAGCCACCCGTTTTTTCCTTACCCTGTATATCTAGAATTCTTAAATTTCTTACATTAATTGTAATTAGTTCTTTCCATCCCCAATTTTAAAACCCTCAAAATTTCATCCCAAACTACTATTTTTCTTGATATTATATGTTAGGTGCGGCCCCATTAAAAAAGTCAAGTGAATCAAATCCGGAAATCTGTCAGGCCATCCTATCACAGCTTCTCTGCCTGCAAGGCGTAATTTTGTTTTCGTTCTAACTGTACTGTTATTTGAAATGGAACACCCTGCACATTTTTACATTTTTTAAATTTGCGCAAAACTCTAAGCCTAATTGATATGTCACATCATTTCTGCAAAGCTATTGGTTTATGAGACCGAAACAAATAAAAACCGGGCCTTTCTGAATAGGTACAGAGAGAAAACTAACCCAAACTACTATTTTCCTTAGTATTATATGTCAGGGACTTCTAATGACGGCCCCATTAAAAAAGTCAAGTGGCTTAAATCCGGAGATCCGTCAGGCTATCCTATCACAGCTTCATTCTACCTGTACTTTTATTTGAAATGGACCACCCAAATTGTACATTTTTACATTTTTGAAATTTACTCAAAATTCTGCAAGCTATTGGTTTATGAGATAGAAACAAATGAAAATCGACCCAATAGAAATAGGAGAGAAGACGGTTGAAAGTGGAAAAACAATTTGCATGTTCCAAAATCTTAAATTTTAAAGACCCGCAGCATAGTACTAACAATACGTGGCACGCCCTAAGATGGTACAATGCGTTAGCTCATCAAAAGTTCCAAAAGTTAGATTTTTCAATATTTGTTTTATATAGTTTCAAAAGTTTGAATCACCTTTCGGTAGAACCAAAAGTGCCGTCATTTGCCGGGCCTGAAGGGCATAACAATAAGTGCATTAAAAATGAGCAACCAAATGCAAAAAAATACCAGTGGCTTAATATTCTATTAAAATTTAAATTTTTTGTTTGAAATAACAGGTTTTACTATAGTAAACGTGACGATTCAGAACTTTTTCGTCCCAAAATGGGCTTAGTCCACGTATCCTAGGATCATGTGCTCCTGAGAAGCTATCTTGTTGTATCAACTTAAAAATGAAGTTTTCAGCCTCATTCAACTCGTCCACTGTCAGATCTCCACGGCATATCTTCTCCCTGTTCCTACAGTTGTTTACAAACCGGAGTATCCAAGCAATCATCCTCACGGTTTTAATGAACTTCGAAAAATAGAGTTAAGGTTCCAGAAGTTAGCTTTTACAAGAGTCTTCCTCTTCTTCAAACAAATTTCTTCTTCATTATATATAGGGTTTGTGAATGGCCAAGTTTCTTGAGGTCCGCGTAACCACTGAGGCCCTTCCCACCATTTGGATTTCAACAGTTGTTTGGGAGAACATCCCCGGGAAGGCAAGTGAGCAGGATTTAGGACACCAGGCAGATGTTGCCAGCTTTCCATCGGAATTAATATTCTGATCTCTGCTACTCTATTCCAAACGAAAATTCCCCATTCCTCGGTGCGCCTTACCCAGGAAATACCAGCAAATGAGTCACTCCTAAAAAAAACTTGAAAGGGGGCAGCTTATGTTTTCCGCAATGTTCTGATACAGTCGGCGCCGCTAAAAGCTCTAAACGAGGAATGGTCATTCTAGACTTTGTTTTGCTAATAGGGGCTACCCTTGCTTTAGCTGCTAATAAGGAAATCAACACCTTTCTATTCAAAACAACTCTCGAAAATACTGCACAGGGGTAAATGCGTTGACAGGCATCACAAAATGTATGTACACTTACGTCTTGGGATTCTATGTTACCTACTCCATTTTCACCTGTGAAATATACGGCAATTCTTCTATACAATTTTTAAATAACGTTGCATTGGTCTCATCCACGGGTTGGTCCCAAGTGAGGGTCTGCATCCACAAGGATTGTATTATCAATTTGGGAAGTAATGTTGCAGGGCACAAGTACCCAATCGGATCAAACTCAAACACCTTCTGTGTAAGGGACAGAATCAATCTTTTTGTAACTATCAGGGCATCCTAGTCCTTGACGGTTCCTAGGAATTTCCCATTTAGGGTCAACACCTGTGAACCAGTGCAAACTTAAAACGGTGCACTCGTGATCCATTGACATTGCCTGAAAAGTTTTCGTACGCTCCCACCCTCTGAGCT
The DNA here is from genome assembly GCA_016904865.1 of Pissodes strobi. Lineage (NCBI taxonomy): Eukaryota > Metazoa > Arthropoda > Insecta > Coleoptera > Curculionidae > Pissodes > Pissodes strobi. The sequence continues at coordinate 178,098 of MU183783.1, forward strand.
CGAATTGTCCTTCGGCCATCACTATCGTTGCTTCGTGTATAAACGAGTGCACCAGATCATCAGTTGGTACGCTAGTCACACAATTATCTACATAAAAACTCTGTCTCGATTTTTCTAAAGCCTCTCTAGAATAAACGGTCTCATTAGCGACATATTTCTCTATACGTTGATTCAAATGATATAAACCAAATACAACACTTTTATGCTGGAAAGTAATATCCTGTCCTTCAGAATCAATCCATAGAAATTTGACAAAATTGCGATCTTGTTCGTTGAGGCCGATCTGCAAAAATGCCTTACGCCGATTTTGTTTTCTCTGAATCTCATAAGCATTGATGGGATCAACTCACTGAGGTTGGGCCCCTTTTCCAAGCAATGATTAAGCGATGGTTTGCCCTTTTCATGTGCAGAAGCGTCGAACATTGGCCGGATTTTTGTGGTAACACTTTCATCCTTAATAACTGGTCTGTGAGGCCTGTGACCTTCAGGTGTATCATCACAAATTTTTTCAATAATGCCCTCCGATTCCCACTCGTCGAAAATATGCTGATACTGAGGTAATGATCATTTTACAATTTCCTACGGGTATCTTGCAGTCGGCTCTGAGCTAGTTTGTAATTGGTAGGAAGGGGAGCGTAGCCTTCCAACCAAGGAAGGTGCACTTGATAGAGTCCATCTGGATCAACTGTAACGGTTTGCAGAAAAAACTCCTCAGCTGCCAGTTCCATATCCTCCTTTGTTTTCTTATCCAATGGTTATTTTATGCCTAGCCCTTCCAATTTCCATAACTGACCAATTGACGCATTATTTACTAAAAGTGTCAAAGCTGTTGTAACTACATGAGAGCAAGGACCTGTTGTCGGCATTTTACCCATAAGAGTCCAACGTGCAAGAGTTCTCATTGCAATCAGGCCGCATGGTAATTCTCGACGTTCTCCTGTATACAGTTTGCCTATAACATCTGCTCCCAGCAACAACTCGATGGGGCTTACTTGTCAATTGTCAGATAGTTCAATACCCAAGACTCACGCTTCATCTAGCCAAGGACCTTGAAAAACAGGAGGTACGTCACCACATATTTTTGACTTATCCAATGCTTCAAATGCAGAGGAGAAATTGTCAGCGCAAATCGTGACGTCATAACAGCGGTGGCGGTTCAGCATATCACCTCCACCGAACAGGCAGTGGACAATTTACTCATAACGTTTCGGCCTAATTCCATGTTTCTCTGCAGTGTCTTTTAAAACGTACGATCGTTGTAACCCGGTGTCAATTAAGGCTCTAACTGAATTTGAACACGACGAACCTTTTAAGATAACTCGCAAAGTTTGTAAGAAAACATGAGTGTTGGTTTGATTGGTCAGCGCTTGACACCGGAGCGGATTCTCAGGAATCTTCCTTTGATAGTGTTGTGGCATTTTATCACCCTTGTTACCAGGTAGATCGGGGAGACCGTCCACATGTAATACACCTCAAGCGTCTCCTACAACTTTTTGCCAAATGACCCCTATTAAGACAACGAAAACACGCCCTTTTCCTGGATAGGGCGTCTTTTTTCTGGATAAAGCTCATTTTTTGTGCTTTGAAACACGCCTCACTCCCATGACGTCCTTCACAGAAAACACATTTTGGAGCCTCAGCGTTCATGAGCACTGCCGGAAATGCCGTGGATGACTCTCTGAAAAATGGCTTATTTCTTGAAGAACTCCTACCAGGACCTGGATTCAAAGAATAGGGGGTTGTGCTTAAACCAAATCCCTCTGCTGCCAAAGCGATACGCTGTTCATTTTTCACCTCTTGTTTCAAAAGTAACATTAACTTCCCGAGCCTAATTTCCAGTGCTGATATAGTAGCAGCGTCGTCACCTGCCTCATTTTCCCCGTTGCTGAATTGAGAGGAACACTGCCAGACTCTTAGTAATTCATCAGGTAAACAAGACTCGATCATGGGAAACAACATCGTAGCATATTTGTCCGAAGTTATACCCAATTAACTCGGCATCCACATGGAATGTGAAGACAATGGCCCGAGCTGGTAAAATTCAGAATGCGCTGTTGGAAATGAGAAGATTGAATATAGAGATCATGGGAGTGAGTGAGATGTGATGGCCCGGCTCCGGCTACTGCGACATGGAGAGTTATAGAGTGTACTATTCTGGAACAACTAATGAAAGGTACGAACATGGAGTGGGAGTGGGATTGATTATCAGAAAGGATGTTGCTAGACACGCCACTAATTTTGTGCCTGAACGAAAGAGTCATGCTACTACAATTGAATACGTCACCAGTGAATACCAACATAATACAGGTATATGCACCTACCACTGCTCACAATGAGGAGGAAGTAGAAGAATTATACTTTGAGATTATAGATCTTATAAGGAAACTCCCTAAACAAGAAATCGGTATCTTAATGGGTGACTTCAATGCCAAAATAGGCAAGGGAAGAGAAGGGAAATACATTGGACCTCACGGGCTTGGCGTTAGAAACGTAAGGGGGGACACTCTCAGTGTATTTGCATCCGAACATGACTTAGTAATAATAAACATCTTCTATGAGTTACCAGACAGACGACTATACACCAAGACTTCTCCCAGAGACGACAGAAAAGACCATATCATCCGAAACCAGATAGATTATATCTTAATAAATCAAAGATATAGAAACAGCTTCACAAGCGTGAAAACATACCCGGATGCAGACATACAGTCGGACCACAATCCACTTGTCGGAGAATATAGGACAAAATTTAAGATTATACATACAACAAAACAACCAAAATATAATCTTAGGAAACTTAAGAACGACACAGTAAGGAACGAAGTAAAGAAGGACATCAACGACAAATGCAGACTGACTGTGGAGGAAACTGATAACACAGAAGAACAAATAATGATACTTGCTGAAACAACAGCTAATGTCAAAGATATGTACCTGAAGAATGATGGAGCGAAATATAAATCATGGATGACAGTTCCTCAACATACAAAAGCATACAAAGGGACATACAGAGGAAGATTCGAGAGGTCAAACAAAAAGAATTGGATGAGAAATGCCAAGAAATAGAAGTTTTGCAAAGCAGATTCGATGAGTTCAATATACATAGGAAGGTGAATGAAGTTACAGGAAAGTTCAAAAAGAAAAATGTGGGAAAAATTGTAAATCATGCAGGAGAGTTGATTGTGGATAGAGAAGATATTAAAGAAACTTGGAAGAAGTATATAGAACAGTTGTTTTTTTTTATGAGAGAGGAGACCCCCCCCCCCCCCCCCCCTCCCCCCATTCAGGCTGAATCCGGACCTGATAGCATGAGAAAGGAAGTTAGAGCTACCATTAATACTATAGGGGAAGGAAAGGCGCCAGGGCCGGATGGAGTACATTCGGAATTCCTCAGGCTTCTTGACGAAGAGTCCATCACATTCCTGACTGGCATTTTTACTACAATACCGAGAACATTCCAAAAGAATGACTTATCTCTGAATTTATAATGTTACCAAAGAAACAGGGAGCGGAAGCATGTGGTGACTACAGAACAATTAGTCTTATGAGTCACATGCTAAAGCTGTTTCTCAAAATCATCCATCGAAGAATCTATAAGATCTACGAGGAAAGATTGTCACATAGACAATTTGGATTTATGATGAAGGGCATGGGTACAAGAGATTGTACCCAGTTAATGTCTACAAGTATTACTCCAGCGCTGTAGGGATATGCACTGTAATATTTTATAGACTCGATAGAATAAAACACGAAAAGATGATGGACGTCTTGATGAATACGGGGATGGATGATAAAGATCTAAGGATCATCTGAAACCTTTACTAGAAGCAATCTACTATTAAAATTAATACGGAAGAGCAAACCAACACAGTAAACATTCTTCGAGGAGTTAGGCAGGGCTGTATCCTGTCACCACTCATATTTAACCTCTACTCGAAGGAAATCTTTAAAGAGGCTCTTGAGAATACCGACATAGGAATTTTTCTGAATGAAGAACGAATGAAAAACATTCGGTATGTAAATGATACTGTGGTTTTCACTGACAACATGAACAACTTACAAGAACTAATGAACAAAATAAAAAACTACAGCAGTAACTATGGCTTAGAAATTAACATTAGTTAAACCAGATTCATGGTAATCAGTAGAGAAACTGGTGGAAGATACGGCTTAACGATCAACACCACACCAAAGACAGAGTAACACAGTTCACCTATCTGGGAACCATGATCAATGATAATTGGGAACGCTCACAGGAGATCAGGTGTAGAATAGAGAAATCAAGGGCTGCCTTCAACCAAATGGCTTAACTGTTTAAAAGTCACAACTTCAATATTGACATCAAAATCAGACCCCTCCGATGCTATATTTTCTCGATTCTTTTCTATGGGATGGAGTCGTGGACATTAACCGAGGCAACACAAAGAAGACTCGAATCCTTCGAAATGTGGCTTTACAGGAGGATGCTGAGAATATCATGGGTGGACAGAGTGACCAACAAGGCAGTTATGGAGAGAATGAAGAAGGACTTGGAAGTAATGAACACCATCAAGAGAAGAAAGCTTGAGTACCTCGGACATATTATGAGGAACGAAAGCAAATATCACTTTTTAAAGTCCGTTCTCCCAGGGAAAGTTTATGGCAGAAGAACACCAGGAAGAATGAGAATATCATGGCTTAAAAACATGGCTTTCAAAAACTACTACCGAACTATTTAGAGCAGCCGTGAACAAAGTCATCATATCCAGGATTATCGTCAATATTCGGAACGAGTAGACACTTGAAAAAAAAAGAAGAAGAAGAAGAAGAACTCGGCATTCTACATGGTGTCTCCAACAGAACCATTCCTTCGCTATTAAGCAGAGAAAACAGCAATTTTTTCTCAAATTTGGATAATTTTTGAATCACGATCTGTTGTTTCGAACGTCTTTTTTTACAAAATTTTCGTGAATAACTGAATAACTGTGACTAGAGACAAATTGATAATATATTCTTCATCTACGCTATCGAATAGTTATTAAGCGCATTTTCGTAGATTTTAAAGTGTATCGATTTTTTGACTACGGGTAGTAAAATTGATATCGACGCATCGATTTCTAAAATTACTTATAAAAATTAAGTTTTTTGCTGCTATACTTATAGTTTTCAACCAGCTGAATTCGAAAATGAGCACCGTTTCCTTGAAAAAAGATTGGTTTTCGAAATATGTTTTTTTTTAATATATTACGAATAACTTGTGGCATCAGCATTTCCTACTTCAAGGCGGTATTGGCAACGCTGTTAAATTTTCCAGGCTTTGGTCATTCTGTGAAATAGTTGAGCAGCAATTTCCATCAAATTTCTTAACATCGCTCATATTTTCAAAAATATTCTGTAGCCAGCAGCTGACTCCCCGAAATACTCACCCTCACTCCCTTCCCAGTCCCAAATAAAAAAGAACGACATACAACTTAGTAACTCCCATGTACGTTATCAATTTTTAGTTATAAAACTGGCAACGAGTCCGGCTTATAAATTTTCCGTGGGAGAAACTGCACGATCATGCATCAAAACACTACTTACGTCCAAATCGAAGAGGACAATATTATTTTTATATTCCATAGATATAAATTCGGCGAGCATCTGGCAGACTTCGAAAGGTTTCGCGTATGAAATTCGTTTTCCTCGAATAGTAGCGATAGAAAACGGTCAACAGGGACGGACTGCCAACGTTTTCCATCCGTAGATTTAGCGTCCGTCATTGCTGCCCAACGTATGTTCCGATAATCTACCACCCTTCCAAATTTTATTATTGAAATCTTAGCTCGAGTGTTTCTTAGGCTATTAAATTAAATAGGCATGCGAGGCATTAAATAATAAAACGGTCCGTGCGGTAAGTAAATTCGGATAAAGCGAACATCCTTTTTCATGACAACATGCCACCAGGCAGGCCGGGTCTTCCATGGCGGCACCCGAACAGTTGACAGTAATGGAAATAAACGAGAGGCGGCGGGCAATTTTCTAGATTAAACGTCAGGGAGAGGCGGCTGTGCTCCTGCTGATGCGTCCGATCTCCTGCTGCCGCCATCGGCCGATCAGGGTGGCAGGCGAGAGCGTGTGTGTGTTTGTCTAGAGCCCTCGAGAATAACAGGGATTGACTCGACAGCAAAAGTCGCATAAAATTTTAAGTGCATGCAATTACCCGATTAGAGCTTCTTCATGACCAGCTGACCCATCAAAGAAGTATTTGCTTTGAAAGAAAGACACTAAACATGTGTATAGCATATGTATATATTTAAGTGCAAATCGAAGTAGATAAGCTAGGAGAGTCCGTAGGCAATTCCGTCAATTTTTACCTGTAAAACCCTTAAAAAGTTTTTAGGTCTATTAGGATTTTGAAGGACATCATTGTATGAGGAAAAGGATATGAGTAAGTTAGCCAGTGAGTGGGACAATGACGTTCAAACGGGATGATAAATAACGTGATCCTAGCGCCCAAAGGAATACTCACGTACCGCAAATAATTTATTTGAAGTAAATTAGATTTCTGCAAACTCTATGGTGTCTCATTTAAAAGATGATATGTTATGAGGCGCTTCGGTTTCTTCTACATACAATGCTATTGGAGGTTTATTTTAACCATTAGTTACGTGATTAAATGGTTGATTCTCGGGCGCCACCGCATTTGGATTATAGTGGTAAAGTACCCACTTTGCAGCTGACAGCTTTTATACAGTGGAGAAACGGCTAACCAGGGGTCTGTGCTGCGCATGTATGTGCTGGTTGCCGGGTGCCGGGTGCCTTTAGAAATTTGCTTAATACTAGTAGGACGGGAATTAGAAAGAAAACAAACAATTTCAAAAACAAACCTAATATTGCCAACTTGAAATATAAATTATGGTTTAATCAATGCTCTGATGAAACCTATGCTAACCTAAAAAATTGTCCGTGATCTCATGAGTGCCCTAAGGAAACTGAAGCTAATCCATCCTATTAAAACTTAACTAAAGTATCACCCATATTCAACTGAACTAACCTAAAGCCTCGACTAAAGAATAAAGAAATACAGTATTGCCAGAGGGCGATATGGTATGCGAAACGTAACGATAAACATAAGCTTCGAGAATAGAGTCAGCGCCGCGGGCGCAATATCAAATGGTAAGAAATGGTACTGCAATGACGAAGCTACTTTGATCACGGTCTATGCGAGTCCAAACTCCAGTATCTCGCTTTCCAAACGGTCCACCAACGATACAAAATAGATCCTCCTGACATGGTACTGACGGTTATGGATAAACGCGGCCTGATGTGTCGAAGATTTGCGGAAACATGAAGCGATGGCCGTAAGGATCGAACGATACCCGTCTTTGACCAGGGAATCCCTTGTCAAAGATACCCGTATTAACAGTGCGACAGCAGTAATTGACCTGACGAGGCTTCCTGCACGTATAAAATATAATTCCCGTAATGCGCGTGCGCGGTACGTCACTTCTTTCCGGTCGTACTGCGCTACTACGCTTTCACGCCGTCGTCGTGGAGGCGGTAGGCTAGGTAAGGAATGATGGTAGGTAGATTGAGTGTGAGAGAGAGCTTGTAAAGATAGAGCCGACCGAAAAGAGAGAGAGAGAGAGAGAGAGAGAGAGAGAGAGAGAGAGAAGGCATGTGTAGTGAAAGAGCAACTGATCGGACTGGAAATCTGAGATCAGCTAAGGTTAGTGTAAGAGGGAGAGATAGATGAGGAATGATGGAAGATGGATTGAGTGTGAGATAGAGCTTGTAAAGAGAGAGCCGACCGGACTTGAAAAACCGAGGCCGGCTTGTAGCGTATAGGTTTTGCTGTTTTTTGCTTGAGTCATCCCTATTTGACTTTTCGCCAGATGTCTCAACTCTTCTCTCCTTTCCTCGAAGTTTTCTGTAAGTTCCTCCTCCAAAAGTTATTTTGTTCTTAAATCTGTCTGGTTTCTCAAACATTAAATTGAATGGGTTCGTATTAATTGATAGCTGATACGAAGAACTGATCAGTGGTTGTACCTGTTCTACGTACTTATACCATCTGCTTGGTTCATTAATGGCTAGTTTTGAAAGGGTTGAGGTTATGATGGTGGCATTAACTCTTTCGATTTGGTCATTTGCACAGGGTAGTCCAATCGTAATCTGATGGTGATTTATGTTGTTTAATTCGCAGTAATCCTTGAATTCTTGTGAGGTAAAGGCAGTGCCTCTGTCCGATACTATATTCTTCGGGTTTACAAAATTAGTCTGCTGCCTATTAAGCCTATCCAAAACTTGCTTTGCCGTCGTTGATTTCGTGGGGTAGAGCCATACGAACTTGGTGAAAGAATCTACAACTGCGAGGATATGTTTATAATTCTTGTTAGTAGATTCCAATGGACCCAGATGGTCAATGTGGTAAGTCTGGAGAGGAACAGCTATATTTTTTACTCTCGTTATCCATGGATACATGGAAAAATCCATTTTTTAAATCTAATGTTGTGAACACTTTCGCTGCTTGAAGTCTATCCAGCTGATCCTCTATTAACGGCAACGGAAATCTGTCCTTAACCATTTTCCTATTAATTTTCCGGAAATCTATACATACTCTGGCAGCCCCACACGTCTTCTTCACAAGTACCACCTGCATGGTTCCACCACTCTTTCGTCAATCCATTGTTTCACTTGTTTGTCAACTATATCTCTTTCACTAAAAGGTAATCTTCTTGGACTGTGATAAACAGGATCTTCATCTTTGACTATAATTTTCATCTGTATCTTGGTTGTTTTCGTCTTTAATGGTCTGTATTCTTGAACTGTAAGTTTTAGTTAAAATTAAGTTTGCATATACCTTCAGTGCGTATCACATACAGAAATCAGTAAATCCAATATGTCCTGCTCTCAAAGTGTGAGATCCAGCTAACTGAAAAGGAAGTAAAGTACAAAATAATTTGTGACTTTTGTAAAGGCATTCATTGTCTTCCCTGCTCCAAGTTTACTACATCGGAGGCTCAGGTGACCCAGATGAAATCAAGAGTTATGCTGTATGCTTGCAGTGAATGCGTGACCTCTGTGAAAGGGCACCAAAGTGAAGAATCTAATGATGCCGATGTCAGAAATGTAATAAATAACGCTTCCGAGTCCCTAAAAGACTCTCTAAATAATGTAATATCCAAAGAATTTGCCAACATTAGCACTGTACTTCAAGAGAACCAATCCTCTACCCTAAAAGACCATTTTCATGGTTTCATGTCAAATGAGTTTGCCAACATTAGCACTAAACTTCAAACTAACCAGTCTGCTAACTGTACTGAAATAGAACAGGAAATTGCAGATATAAAACTAAATTTAAACACACTAAGGTCAGACATAAATAAAAAGGAAGATTCAAATAAAAATCGCGATTCCTGGAAAAAAAATTGACAAAATTATAAGCGATGTAAATAATCTAAAGGATGCTATGTCGAAATGATTAAACTATATTGCAACAGACCACTAGAAGAAATCATGTCAAATCGTTTGGAAAACTCTGGAGAAATTCAATCGGGAAGCATTGATCTACAAAAGATAAGATCAGAGTTTGAGTCAAAGATAGAGCAAATAAATTCCAAGTTAAAGTTTTTTGAAGATATGTTGGCCTCTAGGACTCCACCAAAAAAGCCAGAGTATTGTACAATAAAAATAATGTCCATCTAAACAGGGATCAAACCGATAATACAAAAATTTGAATAATTTGTACCGGGCCTGATCGCTCAAATATCAGAGTGGCGAATTCGAACATAGGTGAAAGACTGGCTAAACTATCGTGGATTTATCTATCCAATCTAGAAATAGAAACAAAACCAGAGGATATATTAAAGGAATTAGATCCGAGATTCAGTCATCTGTACAGATGTGAAAAATTACCTTCCAGATTTGATCACCCCAGGAGTGCTGCTTTTAAGTTGGTAGTCCCCGAGAACAGTGTAGAGAAGTATATGTCATCAGACTTCTGGCCCGACGATTGTTATGTGGCAAAGTACACTCCAAAAAATAAACCCGCTTCATTGTTAAATAGAAATCCTGAAATGCGCTGGGCAAATCAATCAAATTTTCAGAGAAACCGACAATTCCACAGAATGCGAGTATAGAAGAAACTAAATTTGTTGAAAATAGGCAGGTAGATCAAAAGTTAGATAGTCTTAGAAATAATCATACTGTTGGTACTAGTAATGTCGAATTGTCCCCTACCACTCCCGCTCAACTCTTAATACATTATGTTGTAATAATACTTGTTCTCAATTAATTTACACTAATGACTCTTTTGACTTCCCAAAGCACCACAAGATGGACATTTACTATCAGAATACTGGATGCATACGAACAAAGTTAATAAATATTCTTCACTCATCAACACAGAGTGACTATGACATTCTGGCTATTACTGAAACTTGCCTCGACCCCTCTGTATCAACAAATGAGTTTATCTCTACTGACTTTTTTGAGGATTTCAGAGGTGATCGTGATCAGCTTGCCACTGGTATGCAGATGAGGAAGGGGGGGGGGGGGGGGGGGGGGGTCCCTTTGGGGATTAATCGTTTTTTAACATCATTCCCGTTAAATTTAAACAATAGTCAATCACTCGCACCTCAACACATTGACATTGTAGGAGCCAAATTATCATTTTTAAACAAGTATCTCTATATATTTGTGGTGTACATACCATCACCCTGCTCTTCGGATGACCTTGAATCGGTGTATGATTCCTTTATGGCAAGGATATTTTAATTCTAGGAGATTTTAATGTGACATAATATGTGAACTTTCTTGATGATAACTCATGTCTTAACAGCAAATTATCCACCCTCACTAACATATTCAATACGTTCGAACTTCACCAGTTCAACAATATAAGAAATCAAAACAATCGATTACTGGATCTTGTCCTATACAATGGGTCTCAATGCTATGTTCACAGGGCGATCGACCTAATTAGTAATGAAGTGCCTCATCACCCCCCACTGCTTATTAATATACGCTACAAAAGAAATAACCAAATGGCTAACAACAGTAGTGAAGCCAACAATACTCCAATTTATAACTTTAAAAAAGCAAATTTTAATGCTCTATATCATGATCTATTACACACTGACTGGTCGGCTCTTTTCAATCTCACAGACATAAATTCTGCAAGCACCGCTTTTTATGACCGCCTCTACCCAATCATTAACAACTGGGTACCGAAATATACTCCAAAATCAAAGATTAGTGCCTCAAGTATCTGTGCTTGGGCCACTATTATTTGATATCTTCATAAACGATGTATGTCTTAAACTTAAGGCAATGACACTCCTGTATGCAGATGATTTCAAACTTCTCTTACGCATAAGCTCAATTGAGGACTGTCTAAAACTCCAAAGAGACTTGGATACCTTGATCGAATGGTGTACCCTAAACAAACTTTCTCTGAACATCGACGAATGTGAGGTGTTATCGTTCACCTTAAAAACAAATCCATTTCTGTACAACTACTCAATAAATCAAACAATTTTAAATAGACCTGATTCTTTTTGTGATCTGGGCATGACTTTTGACAATAAGTTATCATTCACAAAATACTATGAATCTATAATTTCAGAAACAACTTAGACCTTTGGATTTATTGCCAGGTTGAGCCGTGAATTTCGAAACATCCATACTCTTAAAATACTATTTTTCGCTTTTGTCAGGTCGAAATTAGAATATGGTTCTGTAGTTTGGTCACCCGAGTATAATACACATGTTGATGATCTCGAAAGAGTTCAGCGAAGATTCCTGAAATATTATACTTGAAAACTCATGGCATATATCCTCCTCAGGGATACCCAGAAGAGATTTTACTGGAAATGTTTGATATGCAGTCCTTGTCCCGCAGGAGAAGTTATTTTTCTCACGTGTTTCTGTTTAAGTTACTACATAACCAGATCGACTGTTCTGATATCTTAAACAAAATTGGTTTTCTAGTCCCTCGCTTATCATCACGACAAAATTTGACCTTTTCTCTGCCAAGAGCTCGAACAAACAAACTTCATTTTTCACCACTCCATGTTATGTGCAGAACTCATAATAATCATAATAAAGACTTTGATATCTCTAATACCACAATTTTTCGCTAATAGCACATAACATCCTTTTCACTACCACTCTCTAATAACGCTGTCCTATGTTGTGCAATAGTGCAATTATAATTTTAATCTTGTGTTTTATGTAATTGTTTATGACATTTATTTGGACTCTTTTATTTATTTTATTTTATTTTTGCTTGTTATTTGTTTGCTTTGAATTTTTATAATGTGTACTGTTATGTTATTTTTAAGTTCTTTTATGTTTTATGCTTTTATATTGTCCTGCTTTGTAATTGGGAAGTTTTCCTGTTAGGCAGTGTAGTAATAAACTAACGTCTTTATTTCTTCTTTCATTTCGTCTTTAACTCCATATCCTATGTCTATTTCTTCTTCGTTCTCCATCCAACTTATTTTCATTATCTTCTTTACATCGTCATCATCTTCCTTCAATTTTGTCAGCTTCAATTCATCTTTTTTAGTAATTCGTATCTCCGCTTGGTCAAGCAACTTGTTACCAATAGTTACCTCATCGCCTTTCATGACATCGTTAGGAGCAACATATACTTCTTTTTCAAGTGCCTATTCGTTCCGAATATTGACGATCATCCTGGATATGATGACTTTGTTCACGGCTGCTCTAAATAGTTCGGTAGTAGTTTTTGAGAACCATGTTCTTAAGTTTTTAAGCCATGATATTCTCCTTCTTCCTGGTAGTCTTCTGCCATAAACATCCACTTGGAGAACGGACTTTAAAAGGTAATATTTGCTTTCGTTCCTCATAATATGTCCGAGGTACTCAAACGTTCTTCTCTTGATGGTGTTCATTACTTCCAAGTCCTTCTTCATTCTCTCCATCACTGCCTTGTTGGTCACTTTGTCTACCCATGATATTCTCAGCATCCTCCTGTAAAGTCACGTTTCGAAGGCTTCGAGTCTTTTTTGTGTTGCTTCGGTTAATGTCCATGATTCCATCCCATAGAAAAGAATATAGAAAAAATAGCATCGGAGGAGTCTGATTTTGATGTCGATGTTGAGGTTGTGACTTTTAAACAGTTTAGCCATTTGGTTGAAGGCGGCACTTGTATTCTCAATTTAACACCTGATCTCCTGTGAGTGGTCCCAATTATTTATTTATTTATTTAACAAATTCACGGGACAAGCCCATTCGGTTACAGGTTGTAGGAATACAATCTTAACTTAAAAAACTTAAGCCTATCACTATAAGGTCTAAGTATAAAATTTCTTTATTAATTGCTTAATGTCATAAAGTATAAAAAAAATTGTGCATATTTTCAACATCATAAAATTTAAAACAAAAACAAATACGTAAGCAATAATATTTAAGAATTAACATATATCTACAGTATTAAAACGTGCTTATAAGTAAAAAGAAGACAAAACAAAACAATAGAAAACAGCACAGCACACATCACCAGTAGTCAAAGCATTGTTCTATATCACAGTTATTACAATTTCTCATCATTCTATCCACGCTACTATTCAGATCATACAAGGTCCTATGTTGACGAGGTTCAAAGGATCTTCCATCTCTCAACTGTCTAGGAGGTACATAAAAGTTTAGTCTTAAAAGCAGATCTGGGCAATTATAGACACCATGAATTAATTTATAACCAAAGACTATATCAGCTGAATCTCTTCTGCCTTTTAGGGATCCAATTTTTAGCTCCCTTTCAAGAGCATTATAGTTCAAATTATCAACAGGCATGTTGAATCATAATCCACATTTGAATTAGTTCTCTTATATTTTGCATGCAGATCTTTTTTTCAAAAATTATACCCTTAAGTTTATGGGAAATTTAAAATTACTTTTTATTAGCAACGTAGGCACATAAGTCTCAAAACAATCCAGGAGAACACCATAAAAACATTCAACATCATTATCCAAGTCATTGACCATCCATCCCAGTTAAAATTGATCAATGAGTTGTTAATTACATTGAAATCCGCATTTTTAAAATCATAGATTTGTTCTTCAAATTGCAAAGCTTCATAAGTGCTAACATTCTGAATACTTACAACGAGTGCTGGATGATGTTTGTCGCACGACAGGAGAACATCATCAGCACAATTTACCTCACTAAGACTAGGATTATTAGTGAATACTAGATCCAACAAGACACCATTACAATTTTGTATTGAGTTTATTTGAACACAGTTGAAAAACAGCATAAGAATATCACCAGAGGCAGTCTGTCTTCCAATGCCACTCTCAAAGTTGGTTTCATCCAAAAGCTTAAGGTGGGGCAGGTTGTAATCACCCATGATGTACATGACTTCGGAGCTGTCACTAAAATTTTCAATATTGTTGCAGTGACCTTCATATTGCATTGCTTTTGGTTGGGGGGGGGGGGGTTACTGCAATTAAAACACCCCCTCCTCTGGATTTGCCCGTTGCAATGATATCTCTGTCTCCTCTAAAAATTGAGTAGTTCTGTAGACCTAGTTCCGAGTCAATAAAATCTGGTGTCAACCATGTTTCACTGAGTACAATTACATCATAAGATGCCATGGACACACTGTCTGAGAACTCCCTTAGTTTAGTTCTGATGCCCCTTATGTTCTGGTAGTAAATCGTAATATCATTAACATCATTAGAACCTTCGACCCGGCTAGGCCTGTCTTTTAAAAAAGGGTCTTCCTCGTCCTGATGGTTGATTCCTCCTGGGAAAGTTAAAAGGCTTAACAATGACATTTTCGGGCCATATGCCGCTATCAAACAATGCTGTCCTGACACTCGGTTTCACAGAGAGCTTAAAAGATACAACATGCAGGTTCTGAGATGACAGCTTCTCACAGATCAGGGCTTCAATGTTATTGGACTTCAAATAATTTGTTACCTGATCCGGTGTGGTTCCTGCTTCCAAGTTACCTATGTAGCACCAAAACTGTTCTTCCGCAGCTACATGCCCAGTGGAGGTTTTGTTTGTACCCCTAACTTAAGTATTAAGGTTACCAGGCTGATTAGATCCTGACGGATGTTCAGGTTGCATGATGGGACCAGAATTATCAGCTGATTTTAAGGTCGTTGCGGTTGAGTTTACTGGACAGTTTACTGATACCAATGCCGAGTTGATAGCTTTACTTGCTTGCTCACGTGTAATGGACTGTCGGCGGCTTGTAAAAGGTAGCAGAGCATATCTTCATGGAATTGATAAATTCTTTATTTGTCTCCTGAATAAGACTAATGTGTGAGCTGAAGGATTTAGTTAGCTCAGTGTTAATCCGTTCTGAAAAAAATACCAATTTTTCCTCAAGTGTATCTTGCAGTGAGGAGGTAATGGAAGACACAATTTCAGAAACTGCCCTATCAGAACTGTCCTGTCCATCCTTGGTTTTTACAGATATGTCTTCTAGGGTTTTTTGTAATTCATTCTGCGTTGATTTCATTGATCATGATTCCCAGACAGGTGAACTGTATTCCTCTGTCTATTGGTGTGTTGTTGATCGTTATCTTCCACCAGTTTCTCTACTGATTACCATCAATTTGGTTTCACTAATGTTAACTTCTAAGCCATAGTTACTGCTGACGTCTTTTATTTTGTTCATTAGTTCTTGAAAGTTGTTCATGTTGTCAGTGAAAACCACAGTATCATCTGCGTACCGGATATTGTTCATTCGTTCTCCATTCAGCAAGGGCCTCTTTAAAGATTTCCTCCGAGTAGAGATTTAATATGAGTGGTGACAGGATACAGCCCTGCCTAACTCCTCGAAGAATGTTTACTGTGTTGGTTTGCTTTTCAATATTAATTTTAATAGTAGCTGATTGATTCCAGTAAAGGTTGCGAATGATTCTTAGATCTTTATCATCCATCCCCGTATTCATCAAGACGTCTATCATCTTTTCGAGTTTTATTCTATCGGGCGCCTTCTGGTAGTCTATAAAACAGGCAAAAATATCACAGTTCATATCCCTACAGTGCTGGAACAATACTTGTAGACAGAAAGGTCCATAAATCCAAATTGTGTATGTGACACTCTTTCCTCGCAGATCCTATAGATTATTCGATGAATGATTTTGAGGAACAGCTTTAGCATGTGACTCATAAGACTAATTGTTCTGTAGTCACCACATGCTTTGGCTCCCTGCTTCTTTGGTAACATTATAAATTCAGAGATAAACCATTCTTTTGGAATGTTCCCAGAATTGTAGATGTTATTAAAAATGCCAGTGAGGAATGTGATGAACTATTCGTCAAGAAGCCTGAGGAATTCCGAATGTACTCCATCCGGCCCTGGAGCCTTTCCTTCCCTTAGAGTATTAATGGCTGCTCTAATTTCCTCTTTCATGATATCAGGTCCGGACTCAGCCTGAATGGGGAGGTGGGTCTCCCCTCTCATCAAAAAACAACTGTTCTATATACTCCTTCCAAGTTTCTTTAATATCTTCTCTATCCACAATCAACTCTCCTGCATCATTTACAAGTTTTCTCACATTTTTCTTTTTGAACTTTCCTGTAACTTCTCTCACCTTCCTATGTACATTGAACTCATCGAATCTGCTTTGCAAAACTTCTATTTCTTGGCATTTCTCATCCAATTCTTTTTGTTTGGCCTCTCGAATTTTCCTCTGTATGTCCCTTTGTATGCTTTTGTATGTTGAGGAACTGTTCTTTTGCTTTCTCCGTTCTTCCATGAGTAACAAAATTTCTTCTGTCATCCATGATTTATGTTTCGCTCCATCATTCTTCAGGTACCTATCTTTGACATTAGTTCTTGTTTCAGGTAGTATCATTATTTGTTCTTCTGTGTTATCAAGTAGAACATCTTCTATTAAAACCTCTTTGTAAGTCTTGTTTGAGCAAGACTCGGAGTACGGTTGATCAGTTTTACGTACTTTTGGATTGTCTATATTATTAAATTTGGATACCTTCATCTTGTGGTTTACTTATTATGTCCATACTTATTACAACGAGAACAATATCTTAAAATTTCTAATAGTCTTTCTTTTATTTGATGAACATAATCAACAAAGTTCGTTCGAAACTACTTATCTCCTGGATGTATTCTAATGCCTAAACTAAGACCACTACCTCATATTTTCGTCTTTTCTTTCTCAATCTTTTCAAACATCACCTTACTCGTCTTGAAACTTCAACTGGTTAAATAGACTTATATTTAGATAAAAGTTTCGTCGTTGTGTGAAGTCTTCCGCGGACGCATATGATTCAAAATATTACCCTGCGTATTATCGGATCGAAAGATTTTCCCGACGTGACATTTCAACAATAGACATCCAGCAACGTTGCCACATCTAGACAGTTTTACCTCATGGTGTATTATGATTGACTATGTCATTTTGTCGAAATTACAATACACAACTACTTACCATTATTCACGGGCTTGATATCAAGTCCGTTCGTCGAATGATGACTGGACAGACTGCTCGTGTTCGAGTTGGGCGTGGTGCTGACGCTCGAATGCGGTGAACCGGGCTTAACGTCCTTCTGCAACCCTTGGCCGTTTTTCGTCGTGGTACCGGCACCCTCGGCCTTAATGGACGGCGGGTTCGGACTATCGGCCGCGTTGTTCGATTGGTTCTGGTTCGACGCCTTCTGTTGCGCAAGTCGTTCTTGTTTCCGAAATTTCGCACGTCTGTTTTGGAACCATACCTGAAAAAATTAAGAATTATAAAAATGGAGGTGAGGATGATAATTATAATACGAGATTTCTAATTTCAATATTATGAGCGTAATCACAAACGACCTGCGTGCTCTTAACATCTATCGCCTACTTATTGTCAAGGCTTGTCATCTATCATCTGTCAAGTTTGACATTTGTTTTCTATCGTCCACGTAAACATTGCGGTTGGTTATGACATGGGTCGTCCGTCAATTTTCGTCCACGAGGGCGTGGCATCTGTCAACTGTCAAGTTTGATATTTAACATATTCATGACATCAGTCATCTGTCAGTTTTCGTCCACTTTTAGAAGACATCAACTGCCAAATATCGATGCAAACTTATACAAGGCCACATTTGAAAAGCAGTAATTACCGGTTATACCGTTTCGTTTTGGGAGCTTTTATTCATACTAAAAAGGGAGCCGAAAGCGCGCTGCAATCAGCCTAATCAATTCTGCTTTTATTTATCGGCTGTCAGTGGGGCGGCGCAATTATTGTAAATTGTTGTGCAAATATTCGTCGTGCCTCCGGGCCTTTCCGATCTTTTTTTGCCTATTTTATTGTTGCAGGCAAAATGGAAAAGGATAGGCCCCGTTTTTTGTGCGAGTGCGGTTCATTCCAGCGCATTCGACCAAATTACGTACGCCATGGTAGCTTGCATGATTTATTGAATCCGTAGTTTTCGGATTGGATGTCAATAAAATGGAATTTAGTCGAGTCCAAATTAGTACAGCTAGTTTGAGTTAATTCATCGACACTCAACACTTTCATGAAAAGCAGTGGTTCTCAATCTATTTTCACTTTAGACAAAGACAGCGACTACTCTTAAGGGTAGACTATTATGATAATGACTAACGACCGGCAGCTGCTTTCCAACAATATAATTTCATGTAATGATTGAACCGAGGACGTTAAACAAATGATACGGTCTGGAAAGCTGCCATAACAAAACATAAACAAATATTTATTTAAATTGTTTTGGCTAGAACGCCCGGCCTTGGAACGATGAAAAACAGGTAGCATGTAAAACGATATGGAACATCTTCACGCCTATTAAAATTTAAATTAGATAATTTGATTGCTTGCTAGGTTTGCCAGAAAGATAATTTGCGTATCGCAAATCCATCGATAAAACGTGGTTATTTTGCAATACTTTTTGAACGCTCTGACAACATTGCTTTCTATCGACGCCACTAGGGGAGACTGGGACAGATTGGCGCACAGGTTTAAAGACAACCTGAAAATATTCCTCCCTTACAACTCTTGTCTGTTAAGACACAATTTAAATCGAAACTATCCAGAATTTTGGACTAAAATTATCGCCAGCTTAGTTGGAAAAAGGCAAGACTATATACGATGGTTTTCAAATGATATGATATCAAGGTTTTGGGTTAGTTTGGGTTAGTCTTTTCAACAAAAAAAAACAATTTACAGGAATATGAATTATTGGTAGCTATTGGTAGAAACTAACAAGCTTCAGAATGAAGGAAATGACAGGCCAAATGTGGATAAAGGGAAGATAATGAGAACGAAAAGTGTAGGACTAAATATCGTAAACGATGAAGAAACTAATGAATAGATGAAAATAAAACTTAAAATTTTAGGAAATATTATAATGAATAATATACAATAAATAGCATGTTACCACTACTTCTAGCGCACACATCCTACCCGTCAAAGTATCAAAGTTACACTCCTCTTCACACATTTACTGAATGAATTTTTGAGAAATTAAAATTATATTAAAATATTAACCAAAATGAGAAAGGGGTGTATTTTAAAGTAAATTTAGAATAGATAAAATAATTACGTTATTAACACATTTTAACGGGATACCCGTACTAGTACGATCAACGTGGAACACTCTGTATATATTACTTTACAAATCTAGTGAACAGGATATAAGCTATCAGCTCCTTAAACATCAATTTGTTGAGGGCTCCTGGTAATATGCTTATTTATCGTAGGTGTGTAGGCAACACATCATACACGCCTAATATTTTTACTGCTGTCAATGCTACGAGGCGCGCTCAAGAATTATTAGTCTTACCATTAAAAAACTAGCATGTTTCGACTCAATTGCGATATGTAGCTAAGTTAAATATGAAAATAGGTCGATATTCCTTATAGGAATAGTATCAAAAAATAAATTATCGTTACAATCGAAGTTTAAAGCATACAGGCAGATTTGTAACCCAATGAATAATGGTTTCTTTACACTTACTGTACATGTTTTGTATAATAGCTGCTGATAATGCATGAACCTTCCTTCTTTCCAATAATTATTGTATCTTTTTTCACCTTTTTAATGGGTGCCTTGTTTTTGTTCCTATTTTCTGGCCTAGTTTTTCTTATCAAAGTTATTACTTTTGCCTCCTTTTCTAATTCTTAGCGCCTTATGCTCTTCTCTTGATTTCTTTTATGACCCTTTTTTTAATTTTCCATTACTTTTGTTCATTCGTTTTTTCTTTTGAATCATTCTAATACTTTTTTTGTTTTTTAATACCTTCTCTGCCCTCTTATTTTTCTTCTAGATGTCTTTCTTTATCCCGATAATTTTTATCTGTTATTATTACTTTCCTCTTGTGTTAGCGTCTTTTTCATTTCCAATCATTCTTATTTTTTTAAATAATTTTAAATCCTTTTTTTCTCTCTTATTTTTCTTCTAGATGTATTTTATGTTTCTTTTTGTACTTCTTATTACCCTTCTGGTGCTGTTTCTCATTCTACGTTTTAATACGAGCCGTTTCTTTTCTTGTCTCTCATCTAGAATTTTTCAGTCCCTTTTCTATTTCTGGATGCCTTGTTCGTCTCATTTTATACTTATTGCCATTTTTATTGTAAGTTTTCTATTGTTTCTAATCAAGATTTTTCGTCTTACTATCTTTTTACTTTATTCTTAGTTTTATTTATTAATTTTTATCTTTTTGCTTTCGAATCATATTTCCCTTTTTTTAAAAGATATTTTTTTATAAAATCATTTTGCCCCATATTATACATCTTATCGCCTTGTTTCCTCTCATGTTTATCTTCTATGTGCTTTTATTTCATTTCCAATCAATAATTGTAGGTATCTTTGTTTTCCTTTTCGATCATTTTGCCCCTTTCAATATTTTGTTTTTCCTTCTGTTCTCTTCCAGGTGTTTTTCATTTCATCATTTTGTCTCTTTTACAATTTCCTGTAATCTTTCTAATTGTTTCGTTTCTTTTCTGTTTATTTTTGCCCTTTTTTTAATTTTTCAATACTTTTCTTGTTAGATTTCTTCTGATTGCTTTCTAAGCATCTTTGCTTCTTTTTACTACTTAATAACTTGTTTTACTCTCCTTCAATGTATCTTTTCTTTAATCTTTTTATTCTTAATAACCTCTTTCGCTTTTCTTTTTTTGTATTTATTTTGCGCCTTATTACCTTTTTGTATTCACTATTAGATGTCGCTATTCGTTCCGATAATTGTTGCCTCTTACATTTTAATACATTTCTTGCATTTTTTTTTATTTTCGTCTAGGCATCTAGTTCGTGTCACTAATTATTAACTTTTTCATTTTTAACAGAAAATATTCCAAATAGAGTACTAATAACGAGTGAAGATAAAGCATGAGCATACAATTTGAAGAATAATGAAGTAATTAAAGATGAGTATTTATTAAGATACAGATAGTTTTATTTAGGAATTTATACCTGATTATATGTACAATGATACCAGCGAAATGATGAAATATTTTATTTCAAAAACTAATTAATAAGAAAGTAGATGAAAAGTTTAAAGATGAATTAATTAGCAACATTTTTAATGAGTTTGTTGGGTTTAAACCTAAATAATACGCATTCAAAGTGGAAGATGACGAAGAAAATATGAAATCGAATGTGGTGAGAAAATAATAATTGATGATTTTAAAAAATGTTTATTTGAAAAAAAAGCCAGTTATGATACAAGCCTAGAAGATTAAATATACTATATAGAAATTGACTAGGAACGAGGGAAGAAGGTAAAAATTATATAAGCAAAAAATTTAAAGATTTTGAAAAAATTAAAGATAAGTATTTATGAAGATACAGTGTTCGATTTAGGATTTTATAACTGGAAATATTTATAATGATATGAGTGAATTCAATGAATACTTCACCTTTAATGATTATCCGATAGAGAATTTAAAGATGAATTAAATATTAAATTTTTTATTATTTGTTGGGCTTAAACCTAAACAATATATAATCAAAGTTGATTATGAAGAAAATAAGAAATCGAAAGATATTAAAAAGAGTAACTGATGATTTGATTGAAAATAAATCAATTTGAAGAGAAAAATATATGAATATTGCCTGGAAGTTCCAATATACCTACTCTATGAGATAGATTAAATTCATATGATGAAGAAGAATTTAAAATATAGCCAATAATAAATATGACAATTATTATTAAGTCTAGTTTACATTGTGACATTATTAAGAATGGTTTAAAGAATCCTAAATATTTTTTCTCATATAAATGGGTCATTTAAAACAACAAAACAATTGTGGAAATTATTTAAATATCAAATAACTATTTAGATTAATAAGAAATATAAAGCCGATAACTAAAATTATTACAACTAAATTTGGAGTTAAAGTTATTTTAACTCTATGTTAATCTTTTAATATATGTTATCGAATAAATGTAAATATTTAATAATTTAGTTCAATTAAATTATGCTGCATGTGTATCAATAACTTTAAATATGATAATATGTATCAAATGGAATTTAAAGAAAACAATATAGTGAGATGAATTTTATTAAGTTAACATATTTTTAACCCATAATTAGATTACGATACTTTAATTAATAATTAATTATATTAAGATTTGCATTTGAAAAATTCGAAAATTATATCGGTCTAGTTATACGGTTTATTAAATCTAATAGTTTACTTATGTTAATTCTATATCTATTATAGAAGAGTATTTTATGATTCTTGTAATTAATTAATTAACTAAAAATGTATAGTGTTATAGTATACATTTGAGAAGAAAAAGTGAAAGAGACTGTAAAAGATTTTTAATAAACTAATGAGTAATGCAGTTTTTGGTAAAACAATGGAAACATTCAAAATAGATAAGATAATCGACAAGTAACGAGTGAAGAAAAAGCTGAAAATTTTATAAGCACAAATTTTAAAGGCTGCGAAGTATATAAAGATACAGATAGTTTGATTTATAAAGGGTTTTCCAATAAGAGGTGTTATTTTGATATTCAGAGGAAAATGCCATTTTTTGAGATAAATGATCGGATGTTTATTTCATTATATAGAGGAAGGTATGCCGTTAATAATGGAAAATAACATCAGCCAAATGACCACCACGACCACGCCTACAGGACCATATCCTTTTCATGAAATTTTCCATAACCAAATCGCAAAGTGGCTGCCCTATGTCCTCGATAGCCTTACGAATTCCATCTTTAAGGTCTTGAATCGACGCTGGGCTGTTGGCGTAGACCTTCTCTTTCACGTAGCCCCAAAGGAAGAAGTCGCAAGGTGTTAAATCACAAGATCTCGGTGGCCAATTGTGATCACCTCTTCGAGAGATAACATGGTCCGGAAACTTTTTCCCGTAAAAAATCAATGGCTTCGTTGCTTGTGTGGCACGTAGCGCCGTCTTTTTGAAAGTAAACGTTGTCCAGATCAATACCATCCAATTCCGGCCATAAAAATCATTAATCATCTCTCGATAGCGCAATCCATTCACCGTAACTGGTGCTCCAGCCTCATTTTCGAAAAAGTAAGGTCCAATGACCCCGCCGGACTATAAACCGCACCAAACAGTCACAAGTTGAGGATAGAGAGGGAACAATAACTTTTGGGTTTTCCGAGCCCCAGATGCGACAATTTTGCTTGTTGACGAAGCCACCGAGATGGAAATGGGCCTCTTCACTCAAGATGATTTTTCGATGGAATTCCGGATCATTTTTATGCATTTCAAGGACCCAATCGGCAAAGACACGACGTTGTTGATGATCGGCCGGCTTGAGTTCTTGTGTTAACTGAAGGCTTATAAAGGCTTTAAGACCCAAATTTGGATGCAAAATACGGTGTAATGACGTTTTTGGAATGCGTAATTCCAAAGAACGACGAGGAATGGACAAACCTGGATTTTCTTCAACACTTTTGGCTACAGCAGCAATATTCTCGGCTGTTCTTGAGCGACGTGCACGGGTTTTATTCTTCACATCACTAACTTGTCCCAACAGCTCGAATTTTTCCACCAATTTCTATATTGCGGTCCGACAAGGTGCTTCACGACGACCCAAAAATGTTCGAGTTTTACGAACCGTCTCTGCCAAATTTTCACCATTTTTATAGTGAATTTTAATAATTTGAATGCGTTGTCGAAGCGTGTATCGTTCCATTTTTATTAATGGCGTAGTTTCTACTTGTCAAACGTCAAAAAATGACAGCTCCAAAAGTGACATCTAATAAAATAGCGGGCTATTCAAAATAACACCTTTTATTGGAAAACCCTTTATTTAAGGATATTTATAATGAATATGAGGGACATAAAAGAATATTTTGATTATCCAAAAGATCATCCACTATATGATAAACATTATAAGAAGGGAAACGGAAAATTTAAAGATGATTTAAATAGTAAAATTTGTAATGAGTTTGTTGGCCTTAAATCGAAAAAATATGACTAAGAAAATAAAAAATCGAAAGGTGTTAAAACTAATAATTAATTATTTTAAAAGATGTTTATTTGAAAATAAAACAGTTAGAAAAGAGCTATACAGAAGTGCAAATTTATTGTGTAAAACAGAATAAATATAGATGATAAAACATTTGAGAAGAAACAGTAGAAACAACCTTAAAAGTTTTTAAATTAACTAATGAGTAATGCAGTTTTTGGTAAAGCATAGGAAATATTTCAAATAGATTAGATAATCGACAAGTAACGAGTGAAGAAAAAGGTAAAAATTATATGAGCACATATTTAAAAAAATGTGAAGTAATTAAAGATGATTATTTATCAAGATACAGTTAGTTTGATTTATATGTAAGGATATGTATAATGGATATGAGCAAAATAAAATAATATTTTGATATTAGTGATTATCCAAAAGATCATCAATTATATGATGAACCTAACAAGAAAATGAATGGAATGTTTAAAGATTATTTAAATAGTAAAATTTGTAAGTAAATTTGTAGCAAATTAATTAATAATTTTTAAAGATGTTTATATGAAATTAAAACAGTTAGAAACGAGCCATATACAAGTTCAAATTTATTGTGTAAAACCGAATAAATGTAGATGATAAAACATTTGAGATGAAAAAGTAAAAACGACTGTAAAAGATTTTTAACAAACTAATGAGTAATTCAGTGTTTGGTAAAACAAGGGAAATAATCCAAATAGGTTAGATAATCGACAAGTAACGAGTGAAGAAAAGGCTACAAATTATATGAGCACAAATTTTAAGGGTTGCGAAGTATTTAAAGATGAGCATTTATCAAGATACAGATAGTTTGATTTATATATAAGGATATTTATAATGAATATGAACGAAATAACTTCATATTTTGACTATCCAAAAGATCATTCACTATATGATGAATATAATAAGAAAGTAAATGGACACTTTGAAGATGATTTAAATAGTAAAATTTGTAGTTTGTTGGGCTTAAATAAAAAAAATATGGCGAAGAAAATAAAAAATCGAATGGTGTTAAAACTAATAATTAATTATTTTTTAAGATGTTTATATGAAAATAAATCAGTTGAAAAAAAGCTACATATAAAAGTTTAAATCGATTGTGTAAAACTAAACAAATGTAGATGATAAAATATGATTTAAAAAATGTTAAGTAATAAATATGATACATTAGTTCGTAGTCACTATAGTACTATTTTGTCACGAGTATAGTTTACGTTATGAAATTATTAAAAATATTTTAAAAGAATCCTAAATTATTTAGATCAACTTGAAGTTAATAAAAGTAAAAACATATAAGGCTTATAACTTTAAAATCAGTATGATTTAATTTGAAGTTAAAGCTACTGTACCTCTAGGTGAATATTTTAATAAATTTTATTCGATAAATATAAGGATGCAATTGAAGGAAAACATGTATTTTATTAAGTTAACATATTTTTAAATTATTTTGAAAACGTCACTAATGATTATTTAATAAGGTACTACGTTGTTTCAACCATACTTTAACACGCACTTTGAGGAACTCTTTGTTTGTGAATTTCAATTTAATTATAGCACTGGTCTGGGTATGGAACTGGTGGGTAGCGGGTGTCTAGTGCTCCCACTAGACATAGCAATTATACACTACTTAAATAATATCTCCATTATTCTGGGAGATATGTAAAAAAGCTCACAGACACATCTTTAAATTTTGTATTATATAAAAATTATAAAGTAAATCATAGGAGACGTTTTAATTTGTAGATAAATTAATCGATTAGAATCAAAGATAGCCCTAATGCCATAATTACATAAACAAAATTTAGTTATTGACAAAGCTATATAAATATAAAATATATTAAAAACAAAAAATTTAATTAAGCTAACGATAGATAAAATACATGTATGTGAAATATAAAGAGTAAATGCAACTAAAACAGAACCACATCACTTGGCCCAAGTGGCAGCTTTCTCGGTTTGATTGGAAGATGATTAAAGGTCTCTCTTAAGTCTATTTAACCTCTAATATGTCATTATGCAAGTTTACGCAAACCATTTTCCTTATAGTAATTTGCCTCGGAATCCCGATAGCTCATCTACTAGCGTTGTATTCGTTTTGTTGATTAAGTACAGACACAAGTGGAAAGCTTTATAAAATAACATATTTTAGTGATTTCAAGATTTCAATGTTCAATAACAAATCGTTTATCAACTGGAAATAACAATGAAACCGATCATAATAATTCTAATATTCCCTTAAAGAACATTTCGAGAACCCGAACTTCTGACGGTTTCTATATTTAATTAACAAAATTTTAATTAAAGACGCTCACCCTCCAGTAAATTGATTAAAATTTTCCTTAGCCCCCCCGTTTTTCTGTATCATCTCCTTCCAAAAGCAGCAGTCGAGTCGGGGGCGCGCGCTTTAATTTATCGCACTTTTCATTCTTTAGATTTGCAGCCCTACTTACGGAGATTAACTAATGAAATGACACGACTTACGCAACTTAAATTTTCAAGTTTCGACTTTTTTTTGCACGAGCTGTTTATGGAAAATTAATGTGTGCTTCTAGTTAAGTTTGCATTTTGTACAATCCAGTGATCTATACTTCACCAAGATATAATACGAATTAATTTTTCCACCTCCCATATCAAAGGGCTTAAACAGTCGACCGGCCTATGACGCTAGGAAGTGAACTATGTGATTGGGCCTTTGACCTTTCTAATGATTAGGTAAAGCATTTGATGGGTTTGTTTGCCAATTATTGGCCTGACCACCTAAATTCAAATTTATTTTGATATAATATGGCGTCAGTTCTTCTGTAGTGACGTAAGTCACACGTTTAAATAACAGTTGAAATACTGTCAAGTTGACAAATGAATCAAAGTGTCATTTGGCTTGCAAAAAAATTTGTAATCCAGGCTTCAAAATGCGGTTTACTTTACGTTAAAGACAAAAGATTCCTTTAAAATTCGTGAAATTTGAAAATACATACAGATATCGATTGATAGACAATTTTAAGGAAAGAAATTTTGTTTGGATGTTTATCGATCATCACTGGCCCAAAAATTTCAAATTTCTAACAAAATAGCCATAGCAGATAAGTAATGCTAGTTCAGGATTAAATAGCATGATTTTTACATGTAAATCTTCTTAAGAAAATTTAAGATCTTAAAGTGTTTTTTTTTTGTATAATAGGTGTTGGCATCATCGATTTGACAAAAAATACATATTTATACATTTTTAGACAGGTCTGTATACAGCTTTAGCCAGATATGTATACAGCTTTTGACAGATCTATATAAAGCAAGATATTCCCTTAAGCTTTTGGTAGGTTTTTATAAAGCTTTATATCTGTCTAAAGCTGTATAAATTCATACAGACCTGTCCAAGGCTGTATAAATATCTAATATAATATAGCTCAAGTCGCAGCTAAATCGGCTTGTGCCTGATATGAAAAAAATCATCAGATTTTAAATTTTCTTATGGTGATTTGCATGTAAGATCGCGAAATATAAACTAGGACGAATATTGCTTATCTGCTAGCCATTATTCAAATTTTTCGTGTAAATTTTTGGAACACATAAAAAATATCTTATAAACCTAATAAATTTCAGAATGTTTTCTAATGAAGTGGAAAAAGAGTAAAATTCTTCAAAAAATCGTCATTTAATCGAATTCTTCCATACCTGGTATGAAGAAAAGTAATCAATTAGAACATGCAGCATCCTGAAAAAGTGGCTAGTTTAGGTTAGTTTGGTTTGGTATAAGGATCTTAGTTAGGGAAAGTAATCAAACAGTAATTAAAACATCCAAGAAGCCGAGAATGGTCCAACTCTACAACCTTGTTTCGGGATCACATAGGCGTAGTACCTGCTTCGCGTTTCATACAAACATTATTGGTCACACATCTGGCAGTAATAATATCAGAGGATAAATAACTTAAGAATAAACATATCAGTGCCTATTTTATGTTAAAGAGAAATAATTAGTGCAGTAAAAAGCCTCATAAGTGCATTCGCCACAGCTTTTAATATTTTTTTCCCTGAATGAATCTAAAATCAAATTGGCAACACTGTCAATGGTTTCTAGAGAAAGACAAACGTCTTTTTACTTAGCATCTAAAGAGAGTTGAAG
>MU183784.1:0-10017 GCA_016904865.1 Pissodes strobi
ACATATAGTATGTAAAGGACGAATTACCTAGCTTGTAAGACACAGTTTAAGTTCTTTGGTTTATGGTATAAAACAATACAATTAATTAAAAGAAATAACAACAAAAAATATTCAGTCAAGAAGCACATTCAATTCCGGACTCGAGATTGCATCCATGTACTCATTAACGGAGTAAAACGCGTATTTTATGAGGTAGCCTTTAATATGAGCTTTAAACACGTTAGACGAAAGTTTTTTAACCAACACTGGCAGGGCGTTATAAAAATGAAGTTGTAAACAATTTTGTGACAATTTCTTTAATCGATACCTTGGTGGTCTCATTAGTTCTGCCGAACGGGTTGTATAATCGTGATACGACGAATTTAACTTAAATTTATATTTATTTTTATGGATATCCAAAAGTTGGTGAAATATGTACAATGACGGTAATGTCATTATTTTCAAATTATTAAAGTGTGGTTTACAATGGTCCCGAAAACCAGCACCAGCAACCAAGCGGACAGCCTTCTTCTGCATTCTAAATATAGATGAAGCATAGGAAGACTGACCCCACAAGGCAACTCCATAGGATATGTGAGAATGGAACAAAGAATAGTAAACAGTCAATAGTGAATGACTGCTCACTATTACCCTCAGCTTTCTGATCAAAAAAAGCGAGGACGAGAGCCTACCCATCAGGGATGAGGTATGTGCACTCCAATTTAGATGATCATCTAAGCGCAGTCCCAGGACATTAACACTATGGCCATAGGCAGTACCAGTTGTGGTAGAAAAAATTATTTCCTGGGTCTTATCATTATTAAGTTTTAAACAATTTTGGGTAAACCAACTCTCAACTCTAATTTTACTCTCATTCATTCCACTCCTCAGACTCTCCCGAGATTTAGCTCTGCATGCGAATGTTGTATCATCCGCATAGCAGACACTCTTGCCAGGTAAAAGGTATGCAAACAGATCATTAATATACATTAAAAAGAGTATAGGCCCCAAGACAGATCCCTGGGGCACTCCACTCTCCACAGGGCATACTTCAGATATCTCACCATCCAAAGTAACACACTGAGTTCTGGGTGTTAAGTAAGAACTTAAAAGATTCAGGGGAAGCCCTCTGATACCATAGCGTGATAACTTGTCAAGTAAAAGTTGATGGTGGTTGGAGTCGAACGCCTTTCTCAGATCACACAAGGTTAAACCTACATGCTCACCTGCTTCAAGGCCCTCGACTATGTCCTCCATAACCCTGGCAACTGCTTGAACCGTGGAATGGTTCCTACGGAAGCCAAACTGTGAGGAGTGTAAGATATTAAATTTTTCAAAATATGAGTTTAGATTACTCTTGATAATGGCCTCAAATATCTTTCCAAAGAGAGGAACTATAGATATTGGATGATAATTCTCAGTTAAGTCCGCATCACCCTTCTTAAATATAGGGACTACCCTAGCCATCTTAAAGGAGTCTGGAAATTTACCCTGACTAATACACATGTTAAACAGGTGAGTTAAAGGTCTCACCAAATACAGGCTTATCTGTTTAAGAATATTAGTATTCATATCGTATACATCACAGCTGTTAGACCTCTTAAGATACCCAATGGCATTCATGACATCACTTTCTGTGACTGGCAAAAGCACAAACGATTGTGGCAGGTCTGGGATATCCTTCAATAAAGCACTCTGCAGTTCACCATTGACAGGAAGATTCTTTACAATTTCTGAGGCTACCGATACAAAATATGTATTAAAATCATTAACTGATATATTATTGTTGATCTGTTTCTTTTGCTGCTCATTTCTTTCAGAATTTATAATTTTCCATATATCCTTACACTTGTTTTGGAAATTACAAATATATTGTTCATAGGCCTGTTTTTTACTTAAAGCAATGGCCCCCCTGTATTCGGAATGCAATATCTTGTACAGATCTCTATACACAGCATTTGACGAATTGTCAGACATAAACTTAACTGTGGACAGGGTCTTCCCCTTACCTTTCAAATTGTGATTTAACCATCTCACCGGTGGTCTATTTTCAGTAACAGAACTTAAAGGGAAACTTTCACAAATTAATACCTGACACTTGGTCAGTAAAAATGCAGCCATATATTCTATACAATCAGACTCACAAAAAGCATCCCAGTCTATACATTCAAGGCCATTTCTCAAACACGCAATACCTCCTGATGTAATTTTTCTAATTTTACGTCTTTGGACTATGTGGTCTACTTTAACTTGCACAGTAATAAACTGACCATAATGATCAGAAAGACACGGGTCAGAAATACCTGTCCTAAACCTATCCCGACTTATATTTGCTAAGATGTTGTCAATGCAGCTCCGAGAGCCATTGAAAACCCTTGTATCATCCGTTACTGTAGCAAAAAGACCATAACTCTCCATTGTACAGACTAAATCAGACAGAACGTTTGAATTTCCCTTAAAATCTATATTGAAGTCACCAAGTATAAAGATACTGTCAAACTTATCAGACAAATAATCCAAGAGCTGGTCAAATAATTGCAAAAACAATTCACTATTGCCAGAGCAAGACCTGTACACAGTGACTATTACCTCCCTACTGGAAACCTCTACAGCACAGAATTCTGCATCTATCTCTTTACAGTAAGATTTAACATCTATAGACTTACATTTTACATTATTTTTTGCAAATATGCAAACACCTCCATGAATGTGCTCTTTCCTACAAAAAAAGGATATTAATTTATAATTATTTACATTAATAA
Organism: Pissodes strobi; assembly: GCA_016904865.1. NCBI lineage: Eukaryota > Metazoa > Arthropoda > Insecta > Coleoptera > Curculionidae > Pissodes > Pissodes strobi. The sequence goes on from MU183784.1 coordinate 2,742, forward strand.
AGCTTAGTGTATCAGATCTACACCAGTGTTCACTAATACATACAAAATTATAACTAGAGTTGATTAAGAATAGTGACAGTTCATCAATCTTATTATTGATCCCCTGTATATTAATATGAAAAACTTGAAGCTCAAATTTGATGCTTTCGCGATTTAAATTTTGACTAGGAATTGAGGTTTTTAAACTCCTTCCTTTTCTTTCCTTTTGAGGTGAAAAAACTTGTTTATTTTAGCACATTCGGGCCATATTGTTGGGTCCAAGAAAGCACCCGCACTGCCATGAAAGATACCGACCTTAAATGAGGAGTATCTGTCTGGGTATTTAGAGTCCAGTCTCTCACATGTGGCTTCAGCAAACAAAGTTTTTAGGTAACTTACCAGGTCTTTTTCAGAGGTGTTTGGATCCAGCTGATACACATGATAATATGAATAGCTGGGAACTGCTTTAAGGGTTGCACCCATCGACCCAGTTTCTACCATGGTTTGATTCCTAGCTTTTTCCTGCCATAGGAGACCTTATTTCAACCGCTTTTCCTGGGCTAAACCTATTAAATCATCCATCGTTTGTTGTTGTCGTATTTCTAAAACAGCATTTGACATTTGTTGTTGGGTTATGTTACCACGAATATTTACTGGTTGCCTATTGTTCGCGGTACGTCCGTCGATCTTACCAGAATCGGAACCACCGGATCGATAGGACTGCTGCCTCTCCTTTGCACTACCAGGTGGCGCCGTCATCGATGTTGTTGATGTCGACTGCTGCAATGTAGTTTGCTCGTTCGCCAGTCGCTTTTTGTTGGCGTTACCGCTGCTGCCGCTAGATGGACAAGAGGTTCTTCCTACAGGGAGTGTAGCATCTGCCAATATATAATTAGCCTCATCGTTGTTATTGATGAAAGATGGCGCCGCTGTATAGGCTGAAATATTAGAAAGTTTATTTTGACTTAGAAATATATGTACGTTATTCAGTAGATTCTTTTGTTCAACTAATGTTTCTATAGTTAATGGTTGGTTTTTAATCACAATATTCTTCTGTGTGCACAGCTGTTTCAGGTAAGACACCTCCAAACCATGATTGTTTACATCTCGAATCACAGTTTGATCACTATCGCTCGGCAAATTCAAGATTTCAGAACACTTTTCACAGTCACTCGACCCATTAACTTTAAACTTTTTTACAAATTCCAAAAGAACATCACTGGTTATACTTTCCGGCAAAGAACCGTTAATTAATAACTCGATTAACTCAGGTTTTTTTAACTTATTGAGCTCCGTCGTTAACACAACATTGTCCATGTCGGCCATGTTCATATATCTATACATTTTAAAGACCGAGCTTTTCAATGGTGGTAACAGATAAAGGATGTTCCATTTAAGATAACTCAGTAATTGTCTTTTGAAAAAGCCTTTCTTGGTAGACGTGCTTGAATGAAATTATCATTTTGGCAACACTGTCAAAAAAAAACTTAAAAAATATCGAAGAAATACTGTTAAAAACGGAACCTTGTATCTTTTTTAGTTTTTCGGTGGTAAGATCACGAAATGTGATCCTTATCAATAAGACACCCAATATAATAAAATACTCAGATAGTTTGGGTTAGATAGTTTCTACAGCGTGTGTATTCTGGAGTTATAAGTTAAGATGGTGTAAACCTTCCCATCCTTCTTTTATTTATCTCCATTCAGAACTTTCGCTTCCTTCCATTTTTTAACTCTGGAGATTTTCAAGTGAGATTAATGAGAAAATATTTCAATGTATGTTAGAATAGGCTGATCTTAGACCAACGAAATGATCATGCGTAATTAATACAATTCTTTAGTAATATAAGTATATGTTTCTCTTTTTAGGTATACAAGTAAACTATTTGTAGAATCTGCCGAAGCTCAAGGCTACGAATCAGTAGACTACACTGGAGCTAATCGGATTGGAACCTCATATGCGCAGGCTACTCTCAAAAATGGACAACGGTGGGACACAGGAAGAGCTTACATAGAGCCAATGCTACATAGGCCAAACTTAAATGTATCTATTAACAGTTATGTTACTAAAATCGTGATTAACGATCATACCAAAACTGTCAAAGGTGTGCGGTTTAGCAAAAATGGTAAATTATTCGAGGCGAGAGTACGTAGAGAGGTGATATTATCTGCAGGAGCTATAGCGTCACCACAGATTCTACTCCTTAGTGGTATTGGACCTAAAAAGCATTTAAAAGCCATGAATATTCCAGTGATTCAAAACTTAGAGGTTGGCAGCACACTTAGAGATCAGCCTGTTACACACGGATTGTATTTTATTACCAATTACTCAGATCCAAATGATCTTCAGAGTCAAAGAGAAAAACTTGCTGAATATATTAAAGGATATGGTCCCTTGGCATCTGCTGGTGGTGAAGCATTATTATATACTCAATTAAATTTGGTAAGTTTACTTTACGGTAGGATCATCGTTATCTTTAAAAATGCTAAAGCTCATAATGTGATGCATTATTGTTTGATCTAGCTTTTCTTACAGATTGATCGGAGGCCGCTTAGGGTTTTGCTACATTGAACTGGACCAAATTTCTGTCGACCCAAGCTCGAACCCTCTCCATACCTTGATTAATTGCTGTAATCTGCTCTTGTCTGCGATGATATGTCTCAGTCGCTGGTAAAGATTTTTCCCATCTAAATTGGGAGAGTAGGGTCGTCTACAAAACTGTAAACATTATTGGTTTCGATGAGCAGGTCACTAATATAGATGAGGAACAGAGTTGGTAAAAGTATTGCGCCCTGAGGCACGCCGCTTTAAGGGCGAATCTGTCTGAGATGTGTCCATGAACTGTAATACAAAGATCGGTTCTTAAGGATAGGAAACTGGCAAGCCAGCTGCAGAGAGGGGCTGGCAGTCCAAAGGACGGCAGTTTGTTCAAAAATCCGTCTTGCCAAACTCTGCGAATGCCTTCGAAATATCCAACGCAATCGCTCACGATTCTCCGTAGTTCTCAATTTTCCTACTCCATATATGAGTAACATAGGTTAATATATCTCCTATCGATCCATCTTGCGTGGTTTTCTTGCCTTTTTTTGGAACAGGTTGTACTCGAGCGACTTTTCAAGAAGATGGGTAAATTCTTTTTCGGTAAGACAGAAGGAAAAAGGTCTGGAAACAAATGAATGTTAGTTCGTTGGCGCAATTTTTAACACAATGGCAGTTATTCCGTCCGGTCCTGATGCCTTTTGCGCATCTAGTTCTTTGAGGACTTCGCGGGTATCACGGTGACTAAACTTAACTTCTGCTATGGTAGTGTTGATGTTCCATATGGTGAGGGCTACATGACCTGATATATTGAAGATATGTATATCAGAACTTACTTTAGCCCACAAGATCCTGAAATTCCACTGTGGTTTATATAGTTCTAATCGACAATAAGTAAGAACGTAAAATTGTTGTAGATAATATGTTCTATATTGTGGAGAATTTATGTTTGTCAGAGAAATTGTTACTTTTTCTCCACCTCACTTGTATACATTATGAATAAGGGCGCTTCGGTTCTGGCCTCAGGGTGTAAATTGCTCAAGTGCTAAATTAGTGAGGTGGAGGAAAAGTAACAATTTCTCTGATAAACTTACAATTGCTTTCACATGCCGCATGCCCTCTTAAAGGCAATATGATAATGTGGTGAAAACGGATTACTGCCCCTTAATGCTCCATAAAGGAAGGCTGCGGACATGGCCCTTTTATTAAGCTATGAAACAAGTTTGAAGAAACGGCTAGACTTATTACATAAATTGGCTGGTACCGTATTGGAATAGGAAAGCACAAAATCGTTATTCCGTTTCAACAGGGGATTATTCAACCGCTTCTAAAGACTAAATAAAAATGATTGGAAAATTCGCGTCCATAAGGGACCATTCTAGTCCCTTAGACTTTATCTGGATAATCCTAGTAAAGAATTATTTAGCAATTTTTACAGAATCGAGAAACACGAAAGAATGTTAAAACATTACTTGTTGTAACCTTTAAATTCTAATTACCTTGATGCGGTAACTGACAGTAACTGTTTCACTCAAGATATATTTAAAGGAATATCCCAAATATTAAAACTAAGAAGATAATTTCGACCAAGATTCTGATCCTGAGATGAGTCTCTTAGAATTGAATAGATATATTCCATCTAAATTCAAAATCCATTGCTCTGCTTGAATGTTTTGGTTTGTATAATGTGCTTTGTGGAACTTCTAGAGTGTCAATAGTCGTCAAATAGGTCCAGAAGCAAAACTAGTATTACGATGGAACTTCTAAAGATATTTAGTTATAAAATGTGATTCTATCCAAGAATGTGTGTAAAAAATTAAAATACCTATAAAATGGTGAGAAATAAATTAGCAATGGTTCTGTTATAAATACAAAGTAAACTAATCGTAACGAAACATTTAAAATTATTGTAAAAAGCAGTAGTAATATTTAATAACGGTTTGATAAAACGAAATAAAATGACAAAAATAATTTTAAAACTTTGAAGTCCTAATATCTTCTTGATCAATACTTTCGCATTATGAAAATGATAGTTCTTCGCCGGATTCATTCGACACAGAGATCACTAATTGTTTCAGATTCGATCTTGGTAGATTTTCTAAACAAACAAAGAGTGCTCATAGGCACTATAATTTATCATAGGGGCTAGTTCTAAAGTGAATTTGTAAATCAAACAAAAACCTTTAGCATTATATGAATATTTTATTAAGTAATTTTACCTGAAAACATTTTGAAGCTCATAAATCAACAAAATATAAACATTAAATTATTGTATGTAAGTCAGTGCTACGAGATGAACAATATCAGTCGATGCTAGATATCAACCTTGTAGAATAGCACAAGAGATATATCTTTAAAAGCTAAAGCATTGCATAAACAGTTGTAATCCGAAACAAGTATATGATTATAAACACTATCTTGCAGCTAAGCACAGTTAAATGTTCATTAATGTTCCTGCGGAACTGCTCAGTCGAAGCTCGACTACCTGAGATAACTCAGAGATGAAATACAGTAATATATAAGCAATAATAACAGGATAAATATTACCTTAATGACCACAATAGGCTACTATGTACACTATATTCATCAAATGAGGAGCAACGTTCAATCGTTCAGCAGTTTATCTTCCAGCACATGGGAAAGCCACTTAAAAACACTTACTAAGTCTCTGTTGTAGCTTCTATATACAATGTACTTCAATTTCTTGCAAATAAGAATGACTAAAATGTTAAATGGTAGTGGATTGAGATGGTATGCAGTTATATGCATAATGGCATGATATGGATGCCTTTGTGAAATGCGGTTTTTTGTACACGCAAAAATGGATACTAAAAGTTGAAATCCGTGTAGGGGAAATAGCATTTGTGTGAATATTTATATTATAATAATGCATCGAGTGGAATGAACCCCCATGGGTGATTGCCACGAGGACGCTTAATACATCGCTAGGTACAGCGTCTTAGTTGTGAGAGAGTAATTGTAAACGTGTGAGTTTACTTACTTGGGGTTCGAGACAAGACCCGATTGAAATTAACCCACATGGGCTATTGCCATGGGGACGCTTAATACCTCATTCGGTACAGCGTCTTAGTGGTAAGAGGGTGATTGTAAACGTGTATGGTAACTTACTTGGGGTTCGAGACAAGACTCGATTGTCAGAATCTTTATATTAGAATAAAGCATAGAGAGAAATGAACCCCCTTGGACAAGACCAATGGGGACGCTAGTACAACGCTCGGTATAGCGTCTTAGTTGTGAGAGAGAGCTGGCTGGTTGCCAATAAATACCTTTGCTTGTAGGCTTGAGACGCCGACGACGATATGTCGCAATGGCAGGATACCACAATGTCACTTGAATAGATCTTGAAGGATTAGGGGATTTCATCACGTGAAGCCTGCCTGGCATGGCCAATATGGCCATACCAGCGGAAACGCGCTTCAGTGCGGCTATTTGGTTGGGGATTCAAATGAGTAACCGTTGTAACTAGAGATGGCGCTACGAGTATCGCCAAGCTTTCTTTAATTTCTTGTCAAATTAAATCGTTAGATTTGAAAACGTGTTCAAATGGTTTTTGAACACTAATGGTTCGATGTTCAACAAGTCCAATTTATTTTATAACTTCTATGCCTCAGAAATAGTTTTCTCTGCGTGGTTTATGTAATTCTGTAAGTGCTGCTGCGGTACATTTTCTACTACGTTATAGCATGTATTTAAAATTTCAGCAGGTGACCCTGTGGTTTTAACAATAGCTTTATCATAACGTCATTTAGTTTTTGACCACACCCTTAGGCATTAAGATATCAATCATAGGGTGGTAGCCTGAGTACAAAATGAGCATGTTCCGCAGCATATTTTTATCCAAATGATTTTTTTCTTCCCGAACTGTTTGTTTTTTTACCAAATTCCAAAGAGCATCTTTTAAAAGACTATTTGAAAAAGGGATATTCTTCTTTCCAAGCCATGCTAAAAACGTATTTTGCTATCAGAACAATTTAAACTGACTAACATCAACAGAAGTAAGGTATATGTATTGTCAGTTACTTGGTATTGATAGCTTCCTTCCAATTTCCTGCCTAGATATTTGTTGGATATGTTGATCGTCATGATTAGGCGATCCTTTATTATGTATAGCTTCATGCTCCTCTGTTTTTTTCTATTAAAACGTTGGGCATTTTTAACAAAAAGAAAATCAAACCCGACAGGATAAGAATACGTAAGTTCACATGAATCATAGACAGAAAATAGGACGTTGTTGACATGATCTACAGGAGGTGGTCCCAGTGCGGTTCTGATACTAAAAATACCATCTAAAATTACATTGCACACCTTGCTTCGTCCGTGACGCGACTTTACGTGGCAGCACGTGAGTTCACGTGACGTGATAACAGTCTGCTTCCGCCTTTTCCATTATCTACAGAATCACGCATTTACACCTATCGAAACTAGGTATAAAAATTATTCCTATACTATAAGCTAGTTTATTTACATACAAAAAGGTGTTTGTATTTTCAGGGTTCAACCCAACCGGACATTGAACTGGAGATGGGTTCCATGGATCCAACAGAAACCACTAAGAAAGTTTATTATTTCAACGATGAAACATGGAATGCCATCTTTAATGGAACTGATGGGGCCAAAGCGTTTACAATACAAACCTTTATACTTTTTCCAGTATCAACTGGCACTGTCAGGCTTAAAAATAATGATCCCTATGCATATCCTTTAATTGACTCAAGGTATGCTAATGATAAGTATGTG